>JADAXU010000146.1:0-184397 GCA_018340775.1 Taxus wallichiana var. yunnanensis
TAATTATGTTTATCATCGATTGTTCTTGGAACTCTTTGTACTCTATAAAAATTTAACTATAGATAAAATTAATACTATATAAGTAACAATTTTATAGAATTATATGCAAACGTTTCAGAAATACCTTCACAGAATAATCAATTTAAAGATATCGATGATCCATTATATGTTGAGGAAAACATTTGTCCCTTGATGACTTAGAAGTACAAGAAAATTCATCGAATTCTCAAAGTACACCAGCAGAGGAAGCTTCTACTCCAAGTTCTATTTCTAGAAAAAGGAGACATGAGAATCAAAATATTCCTACTGATAGCTTAGATGTAGAAGTTAAATCCCAATAAAAAAAAAATAAAATATGTTAGAAGAAAGAGGGAAAACTAGACAATTGGAAGGAAATTCCAGTTTGAATGGGCTGCAAAATATCCTTTTATTGAACCTATGTACACTGAAAATTGTAATGTTGTTCCAACACAATGTCGATGCAAAATATGTGGTTGGAAATAGGGAAGGAGCACACGATGCAGCTCAAACTGGACACAATTGAAAAGCACTATGGGAAAATATACATTTCCCAAAAGCTAAAGGATGGCAACATAGTCAGAACACATAAATGGAAAGATGCAAAATATTGTCTACATGTCAAATACGTAGAAGAGTATGAAAAGGAAAAAAATGTATCAAATATATAAATGAAAAAGGTGGGACCATAGTAGCAAGATTGAGAAAAGCTATGGAGGTAGAAATGCAAGAAAAGGGTATTCAGTTTGCTACCATATTTCATATAATGAAAAGGGGAAGACCGATGTCATATTTTGGAGAAAATAAAATGTTGTATCAAGTTATTGGTCTACAAGAACGTTCCTCAATCTCATTGGTCAGATACCAAGTGGTGGGAGATTGCAAAATGTCTATCTATGGTAGAAAAGGAGGATCTAAAACTATGTGTTCAAAAGGAAAAGTATATTTCCCTTTCATTAGATGAGGTTACTGTAGTCGATAATACTTCATGGATATGTATTCATGTTTACACATTTGCTAATGAAATAAGGACTCCACACCTCTTAGCAATTCATAAAATGACTGAGAATTGTAATTCTAAAAATATATATAAATTGGTGGTGTCAAATCTGAAGGATATCACCGGAATGGATGACTTTTCCATTGCAAAAAATTAGTTTTGTGTCGGAACCGATGGTGCAAAGTTGTAATGCAGGGAGATAGAAATGGTCTGTGTGTTAGACTTCAGACAACTATTGCTCGTATATGGTTTTGTCCTCTGCATGGCTCACAGAATGAATCTCACCTACAAAATTGTGAGCACATTTGAAAATGTAGCTAAAGTGGAGGAATTGATACGTGATCTGCATGCCTATTATTCTAGCAGTCAAAGAGATTTTTAGAATTTCAAAAATTTCTATTGGACTGATAGAAGGGAAAAAACTTCTCAAAGATGTAGATACCAGATGGATATCTATGTATGAACCTTCTTGTAGAATATTTGATGAATATCCTTCACTGACAGGATTTATGTTTAAATACCACAGGGATGTAGATAAAGCTAAAGATCTATTGTGTCATCTAACTGACATAGAAACTTTACTCACACTCTGTGGTATTTTTCCCATGTTGAGGGAGCTTAATATTTTAATGAAGCATGCACAAGATCAGTCTTTCTACATTACAGACTTCATAAGACTTGAAGATGTGTTTCTTTGGAGTCTAGAAAGTTTATATATTTCTGATGGGAGTTTTCAGGGTGTTGCTTTTGAAAACTGGAATGCATTGACAGATTTGAAAAATTCCAAGTGCTTCTTAAAGTACAATATACATGATCATCTATGTATAATAACACATGGAAGAGAGATTCCACTTCATACGTTCCAAAAAAGAGTTGATATGGCTAACTCAAAAATAGAAGAAGTACAAGTGACATGAAATTTATATGATGCAAGTATTAATGGAAACTAGGAATAAGTTGAGAAAGATCTCTGAATCGTTAGCTAAAGAGATCCGGAAAGATTCAAAAATGATAAAATACTTGAAGCAATGGGAGTTGTAAATCCAGTTTTGGAATTTGTCAAGTGGAAAACCATATACATCTATCAGTCCTTTATTTATCAAAAACATGGGTGATCTAACTGATCATTTCTCTAAGACTGAAGAGATAAATGGAGTTTCTTTAGAAGGTATTTTGAAAAGAAAACTACTTAGTTCATAGTCAATGGATTTTCTAATACTATGATACGACAAGTTCAACTTCTACAAAACCCACAGGATTACAGTGCCATGAAAAGGATTTGGAAGGATATTTGTTCTAGTAGTATTCTAAGTGAAGATTTGAGTGAGTATATTAAGTTGTATGAGCTCTGCCAAACAATGATTCTGGGTTTAGTGGAAGATGAGAGGGTTTTTAGTGCACTATCCTTTTTAAAGTCAAAAGTTTGAAATAGATTGGATAGGAATCTAGAAAGTTGTCTCAGATTGTATGTTTCACGTTACTCAGTGGAGTCTTTTCCTTATGATAGAGCATTGGAATTGTGGAATTCACTAGTAGAAAGAAGAGGAGTTAGTAATATTCTTCTGACCTGGGGATCGAGACACATCCACAGATCATGCTATAATTGATTTCAAGACACAAATGAAAGCGTTGCTCCAAGACTATTCCAATTCACATAGATTTCATTACAATAATGTTATGTAATAAGTATTGATTTATTTCATATGGAGATTACAAATTTTCCATTGGAACAATGTCATTATATGTTTCAATTATCCCATTTGTGTTTTATATTTGGTTTTCAAATTCAAACTGAAATAAGTACACATTTGTCTTTTATATCTATTAATTGATTTATTTTACATCTGCAACAAATCAGAAACGTAAATATTTTAAAGAAACAAAATCAAGTAAATTTAAGCAACATTTACGTAAACAATAAAAAAGAAACATAGTTTGTATTAACAACATATAGTAACATTGTACAATTCTAATTTCCAAAGTTCTTTTGAAATCGATCTCTCATGTGGTGGATTACTTTATGAAGAAAAGTACAAATTCATAAAGCATTGTTAGCCAATACAATTCCAAAAAGGGGTTGTCATAACATATCAAAGCTTCCAGACAAGTTCTGTCATATAAGGACACATTACGAGGTCATCCTCTTTTCTGCCTATGATTCAAAATCATAGTTGTCCTTACATCTGCCACATGGAATAAAAACTAAAAAGGGTTGGCCACTATCTTTTAATTCCTACGCCAGTGTTGGAATTGTGACAACACACCTATCACATGGTGAACTTTACTAACATATCTTATTTTATGTTGCAGGTGAAGCTTGTTATTTTTCTTGCATTAGAGGTGGAGGAATATGTTGCATCTATACAGAGCTATCTGCTATAACTCCGATGCCTATAGATCTCATGTTGTGGTATTGATATTCTCTAGAATATTCAACTCCTCCCTCGCTACATCTCCTACAGACAAAAGTGTTGCATCTGCATCTGTCTTTTCCTTCAGTAAGACTTCTGGATCCATCTTATGCTCCTTTATTATCCTTCTCAATGTATTATTTTGTTTATTTATAACAATGAGTTTTTCCTTCAACTGTGCAAATGAATTCAGGATTTTGTGGGCATTCTTCAAATGTGCTTCAAATACAATTGCTTCTTTCTTTAAATTTTCATATTTTTCCTACAAAACAGAAATATTAAATTTTTAGTCTATTAGATAAAATGAAAAAATATATTGCAAGTGCTTATAATATTAGGATTTTGCATGTAAAACTAAAATCCCACTCACAACAACTTTTTCTTTTTCAGCATTTGCTATTAAGACATTTGTCTTGTCTTTAGCCCATTTATTGTAGTAAGCATGTGCTTCGGCATTGAGATTCTCCAACCTGTTTAGCATTATGTCTATAATTTCATCATTGTAATCATTACTATATGAAATAGTCCCTGACTGAGCTTTGTTTAGCAAAACATCCTGCCATGTTGGTTGGCTCTCTATGGCAAGTGAACAATGAATGCCTTTGAGCGTGATTATGGTATCGTGTATTTATTTCTTTTATCAAAATTTTTTCTCTCCTCTCCCAAGACCGCACCAAATCCACATCAGACATTACAACCTCTTGAATTGTTGCCCCCATACTATCTGATATCATATTTTCTAATATAAAATGTGTCTTTTCATCATCTATTTGTGGAGCATTTCTTGGAGGAGGAGGAGAGTCACTGCCCTGTATTACATGCACATTTTGTTGTGGTTGAGGCGGAGTAGATTGAATCATATCGTGGGTGTCAAAATAGTTACCCTTTTCTGCATCGCCACTTTGAAGCCCAAATACTCCTCATCAAGGGTGATGTTGTTGAAAAGTTGTGTGGTTGTTACACTTAAAACACCACCTAGTGAGTGATAGTCCAGAAATTATGTGGTAGCAGGATGAACTATTCCTATTGACTCTGCAGAAACCTTATATTCTTTCCTAGTTCTTCTTTTTGTTTGGACTGGATGTGTTGGAGGTATTGGTGGCCTCCTTGCAAGTGGAATGTGCCCAGAAGCCACATTACCTGCATGAAGCAAACAAAAAATTGTTAGAATATTACGGTTGTGCTTTGTAAATGCTAAAAAATTGTAAGGAAACAAAACATGCTAAATATTATACATTACAATATACCTTGCATAGATGGAGACACAATCGTGACATTTCGATCTTCAAACCCGGAATGAGTTTGATCTTCATCATCAAACTCAAGTAGTTTCTTAATACAATAAATGTATAAAAGAACAGTAGAAATATTAAAATATAGTAGTACATACATAATCTATATTAATTGTTTGAATTAGTTATTTATAAAAAAGATAACTTCATACCTGAAGTTAAATGTGATGGTAAACGTGATGTGCATATCGACCCCCGAGGTCACTTTTGATGAGGAGGTCTTACTGGTGTTGATTCTGCTGAATCCATGTCAGAATCAACAGAGACCTCTGTAGAGGGGCTTTACCTCTAGCAATTGCCTCCTTATGAGATGTTGCAGCTATAATTTTTCTCTACAAAATAAAATCACACAATTATTATTTTATCAAAAATATTGAATTTGAAATCCTTATAACAAGTAAACAGTAAAAGTAATTTACCAACTTACCTGTTGTTCTTCGAGAGTAAGACCAATCATTTGATCATTGATTGTAGTTGGAATTTTATCTTGCGGAATTTTGTAGTACGCTTCATAATAAAAAGCAAGAATATAATTACAACAAGAGAATACAATCTGGATTTATCAGATTGATTGGCTTTGTGGGCATGGGAGATATCTATTTTTATTCTGTTGGACAAATAACTACACCAATCAAATTGTTCCCTGCTAGTGTCATAATAAATATTGAACTACCCAATATGGAATGTCTTGCAGATCTTCCCTGTAATACAATCCTGGCTTGAAAAAGTGATGCAACTGCAATAAAGAATTTGTTTGTAATACCTTGTAGAAGAAGGCCTCTTGATGAATGATTAAGAGGAGCTGCAATAACAAAGAAGAAACATTAGAGCCTTGGGTGGTCCAGTAATGTTAAGAAAAAAGCATTTGAAAATAATAAACTTACCATCAACCTATACATTGTAATGAGACTCCAAAAAATTTTTTTGTCTTCATCTGTAAGAACAACCTTTGTAGTAATGTGACGTTGACTTATTTTGAATGGTAAACCTGTTAACCGATGTACGTCCTTGGGTTCAATTGAGAAAGAAATTTGATGACATCTCGGATGCATGAGGAGAATGGAAAATTTACCATCACTCTCGTTGTAAGAGGTGAGAAGGTAATCAAGGACTGAAGTATCAATATCGAATTGGGGCATGTCCACAAGCCCAGTAAATTTTGAGTTTTGAACCAATCCTTTTGTGCATCTTTTTCTCTTAGTAGAGCTACAATATGTGGGCACATGAGGTTTTTGTATTGAAATTTGGGTGTAGGAATAGATGTGGTGCTGGCCATTGCTGAAATTTGGGAGAAGTTTGAAGATTGGAGAGCTCAAAGCACTAGAAATTTTTGTAGAAAAGTGAATAATTGAACCTTGAAGGGGTATTTATAGGGGTCTGTATGGTTCAAAGGACATGTGGTGGAAAACTATTGGCTGGCATGGTGGCCCAACCCTTACTCACCCAACCCACATGACCAAACATTAACCATCCAACCCACCCACACAACCCTTAGCCATCCAACTCTATACCATCCAACCATTAGCTGGCCAACACTTTGCCATCCATCCCACCCACCCAACCCTTAGCCATCCAACCCCTCGAGGCTCAACCATCCAAACCCCCACCCAACCCCACCACCCCCATCCAACCATCCAACCCCACCCTCAACCTACCCATCCAACCACCTCAGATTAATCCAACCCCACCCATCCAACCCTTACCCATCCAACCCCATCCCCCACCCATCCAACCCACCCATCCAACCCTCACTAGTCCAACCCTTAGCCATCTAACCCTCACCATCCAACCCTTAGCCATCCAAAACCTCACCCATCCAACCTACCATCCCACCCATCCAACCCTTAGCCATCCAACCTCACCCATCCAACCATCGCCAACCCTCACCCATCCAACCCCTACCATCCAACCCGTCCAACCCTCGTCCAACCTCGACTGGCCCAACCCTTAGCCATTCAACCCTCACCCAACCCTTCCACCTAACCTCCAACCTTAACCCCACCGTCCATAGCCATCTCAACCCTCCCTTAACCATCCAACCCTTAGTCATCCAACCCTCACCCATCCATCCTGGCCCCCAACCTACCCACTCTCCGCCCCAACCCTAACCTACCCAGGTCCCAACAACTTTGTGAAATGAGGAAAAAAATGCTCAATCACCTTTACCACCATTTTTAGATAACCCCTACCAACCTTAGCCATCCAACTTCCCAATTAGGAATTATGAGCACCAGTAAATCCATCGCTTAAAAAATATATAAACTCCTTCCCAACCAACCTACCCAAAACAACTTTCTTTGAAATGAAAAAAATCTCTCTCCGATATTAAAAAAATCACCTTTGCCATGCCTCTTCAAAATGCTTTTTTTTCAGATATAGCTTGCACGGTGATAATTCTAGATTCCGAAAGTCAATTTTTGAGATTTTATTGGAAAAACCAAATGAGTTGAATGGTGATGGTTTTGAGCTTAAATTATTAATTCATCACCTTTAAATGACCCATTTTTCTGGGACCGCTAGTTGTGTGTCAAGAATGAGTTCATTTAGGGAAGTGCATGATGTTTCATGATGTCTCATTTTTTCCAAAATTTAGGGCATGGAAAATACTTCCATAGGTAATTTTTTGGGCTATTGAATCTTCACGAAGCTCCCAAAATATTTTCTTGAAGTTCAAGCACTCCTTCATGGTGTTTGCTCCTTTAGGCCCGAAAACCCATTTTTTGCCGAATCGGTCACAAAACCTCCGAGAAGTTTCCAAAATATTACAATACATTTTTAATGGATGTTATTGGACTTGAGTTCATCTCCATATTGAATTTTTATCCTTTTTTTCTACTTCAAGGGTGCATTAGTCCTGGAAGGCCAAAGTGGTAGCCCTTCCCAAAACTGCTCAAAATTGGCATTCTCTAAAAGCTCCTAAAATCACCTAGGGGGACTGAATTTGATTTCCTAAATAACCTAGGGGGATTGGATGGAAATATAATTAAGGAAAATTACATGGAATGAGTAAGGCTTGGTGTTAAGAATGGGTAGACCTGGGGTGTCTTGGAAAGGTAAAACTTGAAAGTTTTAACATAGGGGTATCATTGTCATGCTTGAAAATTGGAAATTTTTGTAGGTGAAAATGCATGAAAAAATCGGCTCTAGCTCATGGGAATGTTATGGAATGAGTGTAGAAAATACATGACATGAGGAATCCCATAATCTCAACATATAACACATTGACTAGTGCCTTATCCATTGGCCTCTGTGAGTCATTTACAACTTGTGAGAGAGAGATAACAAGGAAGAAAACACACACACAAAACACCAAAAAAGGAAAAACACACAACACATGGAAAGGGAAAAACACACACATAGAAAGGAAAACACACCTAAAAATCACCTATGGTATAAGGTAGGGGGATAACCCACTTTCATTAAAGCACTTTTCTTTTAGGGGTTACCTGAAGAGGTAACACAAAATGTTGATGTCTTATGAAGTCATTGATGGTTCAAGGAAGTAGCCTCCTTTCCTCAAATGCTTATGAAATCTAGGTGCTTTCATGATTGTCCATGTACTTCATAGGAGTGAGCCTACATGAGATTTTTGTTTCTTAGGCCTTCACCTAGAAATTCCCTTGCCTTTACATTCTTTGAGATCATTTCTAGAGTGTTGATTGCTTTCATGTTTATCCATAACATTGATATTTCTTTGAACATTTCATCATCATTCTAGGGATGATCTTTGTTCAAGTTGTTTAAATATTTTGATCTCTTTTCATTACCATATTCACTCTACATTTGCGAAAATGTTCCAAAGTGATGTGATCAAGTTGATTTTGAACATATTCCCAATGTTCTTTCCGTGAGACAACTCTCTTCCACGTGAGTTGGCTCAATATTTTCCTACCACCTTCCACCATGATGAAGGTGTTGTTCTCAAAATTGAATATGTCCAAAGAGATTTTTCCAAGGAATTTTATTCTTTTGCATTCATGAACTTCCTCTTGCATTGTGGAAGAAGAAGACATGCTTTCACTTTCATGCTTTCATTGAGGAAGTTATCCATACTTATCTAACTGCTCCATCTCCACATCAAACATTGGTGTATCAAAACAAGGAGCCCTCATTGATTCACACCTATGTCTTGTATCTCCATGGCTTGAGTCAAGAGTTCAAGGCTAAGATGAGGATCTTCAATTTCTTCTACAACTTTCAAAATATCTTGCACATGGATGGCTCTTCCAAATTCATCATAGATTCATCTTTTTTCAAAAGAGTTTCTATATTGTGACTCAGAGGAGTGGTAAAAATCTGATCCATACCTTCCCATGATTCATTCGAAGCAACTATTTTTTCTTTTATGCTTTGTGTTCCCCAAGGCTCTCTTTCATGTAGGTACGGAAAATTCTGACTTATGAACCCTTCGACAAGGAGAAGAGGTCCATGCTTTATGGAAATGGCACACCTTCAAGCTCAAAATCCATATCATCCTTGTGATAATCATCATTGCTCCTTGGTTTGAGAATGAAATTGGCCTCCTCCATATGTTCATCCATGATTGAATCGGGAAGAGAATTTGATTCCTCAATCTCTCTTGCTTCTTCACATATCTCCATCCCGTCATTAATTGAAAAATCAAAGTCTGAAAAGAGATTACTCATGAACACCCCAAACTCATCATTTTGTATTTCTTCATCATCAATGGAGTCTTCAGAAAGCATCAAATCATCCATTATGTAACATGAATCTTCATCTATGAATATGTTACTCCACCGATGAGTTGTCTTTCATGCCAAAATGAATCTTGCATCTCATCCTTCATAAGAAAAATTTCCTCTTCTTCTTTCATGGTGAGGAAAGGAAAATTTTCATCTCTCTCTCGATGTGAGGAAATAGTTTCCTATCCCGCTACCTTGAAACAAAATGTTCACCCTTGGATCATCTGATTTTTGTACTGTGTATTTCATCTTACACACCTAGGAAAAAACTTCTTCATCTCCCTTTCATAGGTATGGTTATAAAGGACCAATCCATTTTGATTTCACCACCTAAATCCCTGTAGAAATTCTACTTAGGAGCATGCCGAATGAAGCTAGAATGTCAGCTACCAAAATTGTGAGCAATCACTTTCTTTTTTGGGAAGTTGACCAAAGATAACTTGAGCATCCTTTATCCTTCCCACCAATGACACTTCTTTGGATTCCATGGAATAACAAGATCCATTCACATGTGTCAAGGTAAGTCCTAAGGAATTTGTAACTTTCATGGGCATCACATTGTCAGAGGCTCCAAAATCTATGATACAATTATTGAGTTGATAGCCTTTGATCAAGAGGGACAGGTAGAAGGGTTCTACCTTGTTGGTTTTGGAGGCACTAAGGGCTAACATGTTTTGTGAAGGTGGTGTGGATGGTGCGGGGAGTAGGCCTTTAGAATTTGAGCTTGACACTTTTAGCACTACCACCATGGACTACATTGACCAACCTATCAAATTGAGAAGTAGGGTGTGTTTGCAAATACTCAGTTCTGTGATCGAAACCTTGGCTTTACTTGCGTATTCTACATAATCAAATGGGGTCATGGTGGATGAATTTGAGGTTTCAGGGGTGATGAAATCTTTACATGGTGAAGGTGTGGTTACCTTGGGAGTTTGATTTTATTTAATAGGTGTGGTAACTAGTTTAGAAGGGGATGGGGAAAATTTGTTGCTACTTTAGATGATTTTGTAGGAGTAGCATTTGAAGAAGAATTATTCTTAGACACTTTAGAACTAGGGGAAGGACTAGAAGACTTACTTGGTGTGGTAGTGTGATTCTTGCTAACCTAGTGGGTCTGGTTTTCTTTATTTTTTTGATTCCATTGAAGGTGGTAGTGGCGAACCCTCTGTTGATGATATTATTTTGTGGAATTTCAACGGAGGATCTTCTTTCTTCTTCTTCTTCACCGCAGTTGTTGAAGATGAAGCTACTTTCTTTGATTGAGCCCATGTGAACACCGCACATGAGAAGCTTGGAGCTTCTCATCATCATCATCTTCATCTCCTTCAACATACTCAATAAGGCCATTTTGAGTCTCGCCATTAACTTCTTGACCTCAAGGTAGTCTCCATCATCACCTTCTTCTTCTTCTTCTTATTCTTTGGTTCATCAACGTCACATGTAGCATTGACAGCAATGGTGCTTTGAGAGCAAGCCTATAGGGAGGAGGGGGTGATTCTCGGATGGTTCAGAGGATTGGCTCCCTTAGAGCATTCCACATGGAGATTTGAGACAATTGTTTCTTCATGGAAACCAAGTCATTTGCCATTTTCTAGAACATTGGGTCTGTGGTGACTGAGTTTGAACTTTGACCTTTTGTTTTCCATTAGGACCTTTCACTTTTCTAGACAAGATCAAATCATCTTCAGTCTCAATCAGTGAAGTCTTGTGCTTCCTTTCAAATCCTGGGTTGGGATCTTTGAGGAAGAAACCAAATTTCGGTGGTAGAGCACTGATGAAGAACCTTTTCAAGTTATTTTTAGGAGGCACAACATCTTTAAGAATCCTTCTTATTATCTTGTTATATTTGGTGATAAAGTCTCTCATTGATTCAGAAGCATCTTTCTTCATTTGCACCAACTGGACCAAGAGATCTTGGTAGTCCTCTGTAGATTTGAACTTGTGTTCAAATATACTTCTTATGTCTTCCCAACAAGTGATAGACCTTGGGGAAGCATATAGAACCATTTGACAAACTTTCTCTTGTAGTGATTCCACAAAGAGTCAGATAGAAACATCCTCGTGTTCTATGCCCAAGTACACCTGCAATGTGGTGATGAATGCTACTACATGAGAAGAAGTTGAGAACCATCTCCTCTAAATTTTGGGAAGTTTTTTCTTGATCCTTTTGGTAGCTCATGGAGTGGTTGAGGAAGGGAAAGTGGGCTGGTGTTTCCACCCCATGGTACATTTGGCCTACATTCTTCATGATCTGACCATTTCGTTCTTGATTCTAGCTTCCAACCTTTTAAGGTCAAGCTTCAATATGTTGTTCTGCTCTTGCGTTTTCTTCGGCTTGAGCTCTTTCAATCTCTTCAATTTGAGCTCTTATTTTTTCTTCTCTTCTCTTGCTTCTCTTTCTCTAGCTTCTTCTTGGTCTCTACATCTGGTGAAATCTTCAATATTCTTGTTGATGTATGGAAACTCAACATCCAATGGATTGATGACACTTGGACTCCCAATGGGAATGTTGCTTGATGAAGGGGAGACCTTAGATTTTTGAGAAGCTCTTGTCTTCTTTGAAGTTCTTCAAAGATGGGATCATTTGTCCTCCTTGTCTTTTTTTGAGTGTACCTTTATCCTCCTACTTGAAAAACTATACTCTTCTCTCGTGGATATCTGAACTTGTCTTTTTCTTTCTAGTTTCAGCAACACATTCTTCTTCGAGGTCAATACTCTTGTGGTAATGAAGTATTGAGTGAAACATTTTTGTTATGCCAGATGGCTTCCCTCAAGTCAGAAGTGATGTCTTCTTGGATATGAAATAGTAACTTCAGGTCTTTCAATAAAGAGGGTTACAGGAATAGCCATGATTTGTAGACATAAGGCTCGGGTGACTTTTCAAATTCCAAAAATTTTTTTTTTTGAATTTTTTAGGATTTTTTGTAATTTTCTTTTTCCTTTGGTCATTATTTGGTGTTTAGATGTTGCTAAATCTACCCCACGGTGGGCACCAAAATTGTTGGTGAGAAATTTTTAGTGGACAAATTTGTGGGTTTCTTGCCAATGCTCTGGGAATCTAAGTCCCTCTACTTAAATGGTGTAGCTTCCATGTTTACATGCGCATGAAAAGTGATTTATGTGTGGTTATTTTGATCGGGATCCAACAAGGGCACTCCACTGACCCTGTGGAAAAGCTAGCAATTTCTTACTAGAGAGTACTTTGCGAGAGAAGGGGAAGGGAGTGAGAAAAAGAAAGGAGGGGATTAATGTTGTGGGTAGAAAATTAGAGTCCCACACCCATTAATTAGAAATTTCCAACACACATTAAATTTAAGAAGAAACAACCCTACAAATGGAAACAAGACCAATTAGGACTTATGAGCACAAAGAATCAATAAATCCTCAAAAAAAGGCTATAAACTCCTTGTATTGATGCTTGAGAAGAAATTATACATACAAGAATAGAGGAATGCAAGAGTGGGAAAATAGAAGAATTTCAGCTATCTCTTTGTTCCTTCACAAGAATTACTCTCTCATGAGATTACAAGTTGACAACCAACTAAGAAGAATCCCAAATGAGGGGCTCATTACAATTTATAGAAGAGAGATGCCTCTTCATCTTCCTAATGACACTTCATATGCCTTTTTCTAACTTTAGACTCTTGATATTCCTAAGAAAATATTAAGTCCCTTTTATATAATCAAGGTGACTTAATTTACATTATGTTTCTAAAGTTGTTTTTTTGAATAACTTAAAGGCATATCAAAAAGTGCAAACCTAACAAAGGATTAGAACATTTGAAGAGAGAGAAAGTTGGGGGAGGAAGAGAGGAGAGAGAGAAGGAAGAAGAAGGGGGAAGAATGATGTTGATGATGAAAGACCCACCTCTAATGAAGTTCACAGTTCCTTCTAGATGGCTCGATGGAATGTCTCAATGTGATGATCTCTAAAATCTCGAACTATTTGTAGCCTCCCAGAAGATCTCCTTTGGATGGTTTAAGGACACCTTGAGTTAAGTGTTCAAAAAACTTGTTAAATGACTTCACTGATGACCATGAACAATGACTCATAAAAATCCTTTCCAAAGAGATAGGAGCTCAAAACCGATCTTGTCAAGTTGAATGAACTTGTTTTTTGATGATTGCAAATTCCACCATGCACATGCTATACATGTGCCCCAAACTATGAAGTGAGTTTCGAAAGACACTATCGAGTTCCTTGAGATGGATCTCAAATTCCTGTGAGAAATTCCTATGATGATCCCGAATGATGATGTTGACCGAATGATCATCCCTCTATGTACCATTGTGCCAAGACTTCCCTTTGAGTATGACTTACCATTAATAATGAGTGCCAAAATGGGGACTTACTATTTTTAGTAAGCATCAAAATCCACCTCTCTCGAATTCAAGATGATGATGATAACTTGAATGTCCAATTGCCCTCAGGAACAACTTACCATTTATGGCAGGTGTTTATGGGACCGCTTACTATTTTTAGTATGTGGTCATTTTTACTATTTTCAACTTTGAACAATTAGTCTAACCTCTGGGTTATCTTGGATGCACATTGTCTTCGCCACTACTGCTTCTGATGAAGAATTTCCAAAAGTAGCAAGCCTATGTAGGAAAGCTTACTATTTTTGGAAAGTGTGTCTCTAGTGCTCGGTTTGTGATGGGACACATATTTTTGACTCCTTTCATTGTTGCGATCTTGTTCCCAAAATTTTACTCAATTTTTCCCACTAGATGCCCGGGAAGAAAATTTAATATTTTCACCTAGCAGTTGGCTTAAGCATGAGACTATCATGGCAGCCATTAATGGAGCTTGAAAATTATAGGTCTATTTTTACCTCTGATCGTGATGAAAATAAATCCATTGTGATAGGTTTTTCATTTGGAGTCTGTGTGCAAGTTTTTAGCTCGATTTGACTGTTATTTGGTGGGAAATCCAATGAATGAGAGCTAGGGCACCAAAATGAGTTTTTGTTGTAAAAAATAATCTAGAACATCATTTGAACCTTCATCTATTACATCATGATGGCCTTCAAAAATGAGGAGGTCTGTAAAAAATTTCATCTTAATCCGTTGAATAGTTCGAAAGATATGAATGAATCTTCATCTGGTGACTTCAGGGGTTTCTTAAAAAAATTCGTTTCTTCACCATTTTGATTTGTTCTTTTTGCAACATTTTTTAATTTTCTTTTAAATTTTCTCGTATTTTCAATAGGTTTTCTTTAAAATTCATATTAATATGTATTAGAGCATTATAAATATACTTAAGCTTGTTCATGGTTAGGAGATCAGCTTCTCATTCACTTAATGTGTGACATAGTTGATTTAATGACTGAAATCTATCAAAGACAATTTATTCTTGTAGGGAAGTGATAAGACTCAAGGTGAATAAATCTTGAAGCTCATTTTTGGTTAGGATATTGTTCATTTTAGTAACCATACTCTTATAGTGTAGAACACAAATCATTAATGGGTTCATTAGATATTTTTTAAATATAACTTTAACATCGAATTTGTTATCAATAGGTTTTCCTTAAAATTCATATTTATATGTATTAGGAGCATTAGAAATTAATGTGTGACATAGTTGATTAAATGACTGAAATTTATCAAAGACAATTGAATCTTGTAGAGAAGTGATAAGACCGAAGGTGAAACACCCTGATTTTGTGAGTTATCTTGGTGATTATTTTTCATACTGTTATAACTGCTGAAATGAAGGCAAACATGTTAAGATATATTTTGATCTTAAAGGAATGTGTTGCTAACTTGGATTCTTGCATGCTGTAATTTATTTGCATGGGACAACAGTTATTGTTACTTGTGTGTTTGCTGATGTGACGACAAATTGTCGTATACTTGCTAAACTCTATTCGCCGGTTGACAACACACCTTGAATCAATTCCATTGATCCAAAGTATGTGTGGCCTTCTTGTGATTGTTTTGTCGATTTACTCTTGAACCGAACTGGAGGTTGATATAAATGTGCAGCACCTGATTGCAGGTATGAGCAGCTGGCACGTAAATGCCAACGACAAAGGTTCGATTCTCGAACCATGCACTGTCGTACTTAAGACCTCGTGAGGCAGGAAATGTCTGGACATGGGTGGCTCTGGCATGTGAAGCAAAGGACGAAACGTCCTGCACAGCATTGACATGAATGTCAGTTGGAAGACTGGATTGGAGGTTGATTAGTGTTAGTGGTTAGAAGGAATTAGAACCTAAGCTAATCCTAAGTTCTACCTTACATCCTAAACTACTATCCTAAGTGGATTTTTAAATTCTAAAATGACTAACATAGACCTAAGTCCTATTAACCTAAAGACTAGGCTATGACCTAGGTCGAACACTAAAATGAATCCTAAACTAATCCTAACCTAAAGGGGACGCGCAGACCCTTGGGGGAAGAGGATAAGGATGAAAGGGAATTAATGGCAGTTAATGAGGAGTCCTTACGTGGACAGCGCCAGTTTGGCGGGAACAGGTAAGTGGTGGAGGTATCTAGTTGGACATGGAACTAAATTTGGTTTTGCATGCAAAATTTAAATTTGATGGTTCGCCAACCCAAGTTGGCAGTGGCGTGGGAAAATGGGAAAAGGCAGAGCCTTTAATGCATTTAATTTTTTTGGTCTTCGTGACCAGTCCACCTTGGAAAGAGTTTGGAGGAATTTTGTTAGTCATTTTGTGTTGTTCGGATTTTGGAGAAGTTGCTCTGCATTTGGTTTTTTTTGTTGGTTCAGTCGAACCAGTTTCATTTGGTTTTCATCACTGTTCCTTGGAAATTTGGAGGCTGTTGCTGAGCCTGTAAGAGGAAAGGTGATTTTGGGAAGCTCGTGCTGTCGCCGTGGAAGGAAATACCTTCGGTAGACGCGGTTTTCTTCGAGTTTTGAGGAAGAATTTACAGGCATGTTAAGCCCTTCTCTTTAAAAACACTTGCTTTGTTTAAGCGTCTCATTAAAACAACCCTGCTCTTGGGTTTTGGGTTTATGTGATTGTTGTCGTGTTGATACGATTTGGGTTTAGTCGATTCTTGCTGTCATTTTTGGAAATGATAGGTAAAATCATTTCTGGTTGTTGTGTTTAAACTGTCTTTGCATTTTCTTTGAATGGAACACCTCCATGTTGTGCTGGTTTGGTTGACAGTAATGAGGAACTCGCCATGTGCGTTATGAAACTGTGCATGTTGTATAAGTTGTTTTCAGTATCGAATTAATCGTTCCGTTGCTAAATACGAACTGGAATGATAGAAGCAGTAGATGTTTTAAAGTTGTTTCTTATAGAAATTGTTAAGGAAATAGATCCTTTTCCTTCTGCTGTTTTGGTTTTTGATGGAAATGGCAAATGGGTTTTGTATGAGCATATGAATTCGATTTGAAGGAAGAAATGGTAATACGTTTTTGTTGTTCCTTTTTCTTGCTTAAGAAATAGACGAATATGATTTGGGTATTCGTGGGAGTTGGAAAAGAAATAGTTTTTCTTCTGAACTTATAATGAATTATATTGTTTTCTTGCTGAGAGGGTAGGATGATTAGTTGTGTTTATTGATGTTGTTTGGTCTACCGTTCGGACGGTGGACACGATTAAAAAACTTGGCTTTGCATTTCTGAGCAATGAATGAATATTTATGAACTGTACTTCTTCTTGCCTTGGAGGAAAGTTGATTTGTTATGTCTTATTTGAGGCGGTTTGATCTCTGGTTTGGACTGTAGTCGTGAAAACGAGCTTGACTTGTATTTCTGTGCAATAAATGAATTATATTGTTTTCTTGCTGAGAAGGGAAGTTGATTTTATAGTGTTCTATGGATGCGGTTGGTCTTCTACTCTGTCGTTGTGAAAACGCACTTTACTTTGGATTGCTGTGCAAAGGAAGAAATGCTTGGGAAATTGTCTTGTTGTTGGGCCTGTTTTGACTGTACTTTGTTGTGCATCTGATATCCTATGCGGGTTTTTAATAATAAGGGTATTATTGTATGAAAATCACATTTTGGGTTCTGTACATCATTGTGAATAGAAAAATGGATTCGGGTAGAAACATTTATTGGTAAGGAATTCTTCTTCTTTCTGCTGTTTTGATTTGATAAAATCAGTAGTCGGATGGTTTATTGAACTTTGTAAGTTCAGTCTGTATAGAGGACAGTGGCATTTAATTTGTTTCCTGAGTGCTGTGTTTTTCTGTACAATTAGAATATTTAAATGTTTCTTGCGGTCTTCGATTTTGCACAGTCATTTAAAAGAAATGAAACCGACCTGAACAATTCTTGTTGAGTTCGAAGAAAATGGTTGTTTTCTTATTGAAAGGTGAAAGGGATGAATTCTTCTCTTCTTGCTGTTGAATTCTGGGAATAGTATTAGAGCCTTACTGTGCTTTAAGATTTAGTCTTGCTGTAGGTAACAACAATGTGTAAATTGTATTTTGAACTGTATGCAATCATGGATATAGAAGGTCATGTGATTAATTGATTGCATGATTGTATAACTGTTTATTTGGTTAAAAATACAGTGAAGGAAGTATGGGCTCTTCTAGTACAGTAAATACATAGTATGCATCCTTATACTATTTGATCTATGATAAATACGATGTTGTACTAACCTATTTTTGGGTATTCATATGAGCCTGATTTAAATGAAGTATTGATAAGGACGATAAATTCTTCCTTGTTTTCATTTAAAGCTGATTATGAATGAAATTACTCTTGCTGCTGGAAAGTGAATTTCGAATGGATTTTGTAAGTTTCACTCTGAACTGTTATCTTGATTTGTGTCTCGGTTGGATTCAATTTTTAGAACAGTCATGAGGAAAGAGATAGGAATGTGGTTGGATAACTTGGAAAAATGATCTTTTCTTCTTTCATTCAGTTGAAATTTGTAATCGTTAATAACGAATCTTGTAGTGCTTAGATATGAGCAACTATATGCATTGTTGTTTGCTTTCTTATGTGCTTGATTGCTTGGAATCTAATGTGATGCATGAACTGAAAGGAAAGTAATTGGTTTACGTTTCAGTTAGTTTTACCCTTTTGCATTTATTATTAATGAAAGGGTGGAAAGGATAACAATTATGTTATATCAGCAGTATGCTACTTGTATTCCTAAACTTTACAAATATTGTAATTTGGAACTTGTAACGGTTATGTGGAAAATAGGACAGCAGTTCTTTGGCTGATTGGGATGGTATTTGATGGTTCAGTTGTTATGTTGTCCATTCTTTGATGCTTGATTTTTGATTGATGTTCTTACTGTCGTTTCATAAAAGCAGGGTTCTTTTATTGAGACAGTTAATTGAAGCACCTCATTTTAATGATAAGTGCTTAATATGCTCAGTTCATTGAACTGACCCGTGCAAGAAATTTTGCAGATGGAATTGATTAGAACGAAGACATGGCTGTTTTCTGATGCTTCTTTTGATTGACCGAAGATGAATTGTATTTGTTTACTATTATTCCTCTTCGAGGAATTGTGAAAAGAAGAAAGTACATTCTTCTATTTATGAGTTGTAATGATGTTTTATTTAAACAAAGTCCAGTCAGTTGGATTGGCAGATGTACGGATTATGAGATGGATGATGAATACAAATACAAGTGTGATATTTTAAATACTATATCAGCTTGATATTGTTGATTAATTGGAAATATAATGTTATTTCTTGATTTGGGTTTATTTAATTGTCCTTGGATGGATGCTAAATAGGAATTGATATCTATTCTTACCTTAATGCAACTTTTAAGTTGAAATGTGCAATTAGTTCATACTTGGGTAAAGATGAATTTTTAATTGACATTAAAAAGGATTAGGAAGAATATGATTCCATAACTGATAGGTATTCAGGATTAGCTTGGAAGCTAAGGAATATCAATTAACTTAGGAGTAATCGAACTTCGCTTTCGAACTCCATTAATGACCTCGTATGTTGAATTCAGAAAGAAAGGATATGGGATAAGTATATCCATAACTAATGGACCTTAACTATGTAATGTTAAGGAGAATAAATGAATACATTTATTGGGAATTAGACCTCGTTTAAATGACGTCTAGTAAGCTGAAATTCTGAATTTAGTTACAGTTGTAAAAATCCTGGTTAAGTTTAATAGGTTAAACTTAACACGTCCGTCGGTAACGGGCTGCTTAATCCGAAGATTAAGAAGAAATCCAAGTAGAGAAATGCAGCCCTTCGGTACGAAGGAGAAGATGCATAGCAAGCTAAAGGATGGATTTAGTCTTTCTTAGCTACGTACAACTGTAACGGGAACGAGGATAAAGGATCAACATGGTTGCTGAAAGTTGATCTTAAATATTAAGATCATATCCAAATCACTTGAGCAGGATGTGTACTCTCGATGAGAGGATTCCGTAGGACATTGACATACGCCAGCTACAGCAAGGTGTCTTCATGAAGACGGGGTCTTCATGACGACACAATGTTATAGCTGACATATTACAATGCCCTCCCGAATTAAAACATCAAGAATACATAGGCTGAATGTGAAGTTCTTGACTGGGGATGGGAGTATGATCACGTATGCGGAGTGACTCCGGAGGACTAAAGATAACTAGACACACGGAGTCGTGGGGAACGACACCGTATGTCTGCGTATCTTTAGTTACCAGGAGTGCCTTCCTATATTCGTTCATATTGCTAGTTGGAAATCGGAAGTTTAAATCTGACCTTAAATTGAGAGGACTGGTAGGAACCAGGAAAGACCATTCTAGATAACAGGTGAAGTGAAGTGAAGGACGTATTCCATTGATGTGTATCACATCTAGGAATATGATCATGCAAAGCATGTGAAAATATTTGGCCAAAGTATCGCAAGTGCTGGTTGCGTTGTCCTAATCACTTAATTTAAGATGCAGGATGTCAGATGAATATCAGTAACAAATATTCAGATAGGCTTCTTAAATGGATCACTTCGATAACCGGAAACGGTTAAGAGAACTGGTATATATAATATACTATGCATGAACGAACATGAAGGATCGGTTGTTGCCGAGTCATGAAATGAAGGATCGTTGAAACTCCGAGCCATGAAAATGGAAGATCGGCAGTTCTTCGAGTCATTTACAACAAGCATATATAATTTGTTATAAGATTGAATGGCATTGAATGTGTGTTCCATATTGTAAATATGCGAAACAGGAACATTAGTTTTAAAAGGAAATTGTGTGAACTTCCAAACTGTGTTGTTTGGGCAGAGAACAATTATTAAAACTTGAACGTGTGTTTGAATTATATAATTCATAACGAGAGAACGTTGTATATAATTTTTTTTTCCCCTTGTTCTAGTATCTTAAAATCTTATAGTGTATAACATAATCACTAATGGGTTCATTAGAGCTTTGTTAAATATAACTTTAACATCAATTTTTTTTTATCAATAGTTTTCCTTAAAATTAATATTTAGATGTATTAAGAGCATTAGAAATACACTTAAGCTTGTCCATGGTGAGATTATCTTCTCATTGATTTAATGTGTGACATAGTTGATTAAATGACTAAAATTTATCAAAGACAATTGATTCTTATAGAGAAGTGATAAGAATCAAGGTGAATAAATCTTGAAGCTCATTGTTGGTTAGGATATTGTTCATTTTAGTAACCATACTCTTTAGTGCAGAAAATATTCATTAATGGGTTCATTAGAGATTTTTGTATCTTAATTTTTTTACCGTAGGATATTTTGTCCCCAATATTGATTGAAAAATATACAAGGAATTGATTAGCAAAAGGGGTAAAATCCTACACATAGTGAATAAGGAGATCATAAAACCATTGCGAAAAATATTCATTGAGGTTTCTAGGAAAGAAATTAGTACGCAATAAATCATTGTAAGTATAGTATAATAAAGCGACATGAAAAACATAAAGTTGTTGTTAGGTCCAATTTTTCCATCATAGATATGAAGCTTTGGGGATGCAAAACTAAGATAAAAATGACAAGAATCCACTTTGGGTGTAAGTGGGTTATAAACTAATTGAGTAGAGTCCATAACATTATAATAGATAGAGGAACCTTACTATAAATGTAAAACTTGGGGTTGCAAACTATGAACACGATACTCAAGGGCATGTATATTAGAAGAGGAATGTGAATTCCCATGGGTACACACACAAGAGATGTAGGAATATCATTAGACATAGGTATAAACATTGTAATGATTTAAAGGGGAACACATGATTCCCCTATAGGTATTGTTATCATCAAATCACTTTGCACCCCGAATGGCCAAGTGATGAATAGGGAATTTGGTGTGATTGGGTAACATGGGATCACCTCTCAAGTTGTGGGACTTGCGGGCTTGAGGTGAACCTCTGGAGAAGGTCAGCTTCCTCTTCCTAAAATAAGCACTACACTACTCCTAATGCAATAAAAATAGCTACCTAGACCTATACTAACATTTCCAAGGGATTAGGGAGAGAGATTTGCAAGAAATAAAACCTAAATTAGAAGTGGTGATGCACCAAGAAAGGGGTTTGCTAGACAAAATTCTGGCTTTCCAATGAAGAAAGATGATCATGAGGAGGATGAAGATACATCACATACTCAATTTACATACAGTGCTTCATTCCTTGATAAGTATAATGACCTCCAAAAGTTAAAGGAAACATGGAATGCATAATGTAGCTAAAGACATGATAGAGGAAAAAGAGAGTAGTAAAATGATGCAAGGAAAAAAATTAGTCACAAAACATATTTTATTACTCCAAGCACTTGCACAATGCACCATTATAATATGGAGAGGCAGAAGCCACCATTACAATTTTCAGAGGAAAAGTGCGAGAGCCTCCAAATTCACAACAACTCAGCTTATGAAGATAGGGAAGCTTGGAAAATGTCTAAATCCTTGGAATAAGAACCCTTTATAATTTATAGCACTCACATAGCTGAGGAGAGAAAGAAGGATAAAGTCCTAAAAACTAGGCAAGATTGTAGCAGAACATGTCAAACATGATTGCCTCATTAATTATAACTCCACCTTCCCAACACTATTCATGGAATGGGTAAATTTTATAATTTTGGGAAACAAAACTTCGAAAATCCAATTTTATGATTTCATTGTGTAGTTCTTTCTCTCCTAATTCCAATGACTATAATTTTGTGGAAAATAGACAATCGGGGAGGAAGTTATGGTTTCCGAGTGAAATCTATTTTTGGGCATCCCGAGCACTATGCTCAACCAGATCGCCGAGTCACAAAATGGCTCAATGAGTTACTTTCTTACTCGGTGACTTATATATTTTATGTTTGCATCATGGTCTTTGTTTAAACACCAACAAAGCTAATTAATGTTTCACACCGAGTTCTATGGAAGAAACCCCCGGGTTGAATTCTTCTACCACTTGTTGCTTTGTGGTCAACTCGGGGACCTCCATGTTTCATATTGACTAGGTCTCTCGTGATCGTGTTCAAAATTGAGCCTGTCGAGCCGTCAAAGGGCTTCTAACCCGTCAGAAAAGGGCAGAAAAATTTTGGCCCGTAAAAAGAAATTCAAAATATAAAAATTGTTTGACAATGTTGAAGCGTAGCATTTTAGTAAAAATGTCATATGAAGGGAAAAATTCGAAAATGTCACTTAGGTTACAGCTTACAGCCTACATGGTAGTTGAGAATTTGGAGGGACAGCACACAGCAAACCCGAGGCCGAGAGTCTCGAGACGCTAAGTGTGTATTCTAGAATCTAAACCATAGTGGACCGCACTGGCAGATTCCTAAATCTAACGCCACTCGGCAGTCGGCACCGACCATGTTTTAGTTTATAGCTATTAGCAATGACATTTAGCGTTGGAGCTCGGAGGGACAAAGTGACAGTGGGAGTCACCATTGACAAAGAATAGGTTACAAAGTGCAGTTGCATAGCCATAGATAGCTACATGTGTGATGACATTTAATGTTTTAAGTAGCTTGAAGCCTTGAACACGGCTTTGGAGGGACAGTGACAGTGGACACCATTGACAAAGAACAGAGTGCAGTTGAATCAAATTAATTATGTGTTGTAAATGTAAAGATTTGTATTGAAATCCCCTTCGGCTCATTGAATTTGCTAAAACACGGCTTTGGAGGGACAGTGACACCATCGATGAAAGAATCAAATGCATTGATCATACTAATTATGTGTTGTAATTTGTAAAGATTTGTATTGACCAATGACACCATCCACAGTTGAAGCCTGAAAGTCCACATAAACATTAACTCAAACTGTAAGTCGTATCCCATCACCATGTGCAAATGAATTAAAAAAAAATTAATTGGAGATTCTGAGGGTTTAAACAATTACTACAGATCAGTATTGAAGCCATTGCCAATAGTCTAGAGGAGTCTAGAATCTAGACTCGCAATTCAACTCCCAACTTCTAAGAGAGCCTAACAGCTTGGACAAGGGGTGTGATGTGAGTCGTGACAACCTATGGAAAGGACCTGGCATATGGGTTTGTTCAAAATCTGATATCATTTTCCAGCAATTATATCTTAAATTCAACAACAGCTGTAGCATATATGCAAAGAAAGGATTTTGTAGACACACAGGCGGATCAAACGACACTGTAAAGCAAAGTCATATTTCTGTGTCTCAATTTTTTCTCCTATACATAAGTTATGATTGTTAACAAGATATGTATTTCGACAGGCCATCTTGAAGTAGTGATTTTGTAAGATGGGCTGTAAATTAAGTTATTGCAGGTGTACTGGCCTGGACATCATAATTTTGGAGGGACAAATTTGATGAATTTTAAAAGCCACTGAATGAAACCTGATACCGTTTTCCAGCTTAAAATATATCCTAAATTCAACTACAGCTGTAGCATATATACAAAGCGAGAATGTTACAGACATAGAGGTTTATCGAATTACAATCCATAAAGCAAAGGTATATTTCTGTGTCTCAATTTTTCTTAAGCATAAGTTATTGTTGGTAACAATTGAATGAGTAGTTAATGCAGCTACACATTAAAAATCTCATTTGGATTGTGGAACTGGAGAGGGCCAATACGTTGTATGAGTTTGTAAGTTAAATAAGTATTTCATCATTTTCAGATTTCTATTCAAATAATGAGGGAAAGACATGGTTCATACAAATTAAGGTACGTAATCAAAGGGACCAGTTGGGGTATTGCTTTCATCTTGCTTGAGACATATGAAACATGTACACTTGTGAGTCACCTTATATCGAAAAATAGAATAAACTCGCACGCTTTATATTTTCATTACTAAAAGTATTGATTAAACACTTCTCCATCTTAAAATTAGATATTATTGTTAAGTGCAATCTTATATTTGAGATTATAGTGTCGCATGATTATACAAATTACTCTAAATTATTTTCTTAAATATTCTCTAATCTCTAATTGTAAATTATCAAAATAATACACAAAAATTCATGTGAAAACACTATTTTGATATTTTTATAATTATTTCATTGGAATAGGTGACAAGTGTCGTGTAAGAAGTTTGAGAAAATGGCTTCTTATCATTGATGTCCAAAGAAGGATAAAAACAATTGTCACTTGCCGATGCATTTGGCATCTCTGGCATTCTAGTCAACCATGTGATTCTCAAAATGAAGAATTTGATATTCTCGCACAAAAAGAGCATGAGTTAGATGGAGCAGAATTTGGGGAAGAGGAACACCCATCAAAGAAACCTAAAAGGACATTCAAGGCCAAATGGAAAACAAGATTTCCATGGGCTTATGCTATAAAAACCTGCAATGGTGTGTAAAGGATAAAATGTTCTTGGTGTGTCAAATATAAGAGAGATTCTCCATTTGCTAAAGATGGAAGCACCACCCTTCAAGTTAGTGGCCTTCTTACCCATGCAGAATCAGATCCTCATAAATTTTCATCACAACGTTTGGAGGGAGAAAATAAACAAAGTAACATTCCAATCACTAAACACATAGAACTAATGGTAGATGCTGAGAAGGAGAGAATCATATCAGTGATGGAAAATATGTATTTTGTTGCCATACATGATTTATCTTTGGAGCTCTATAAGTCGATTTGTGACTTGAACAGGTATAAAGGAACTCCACACATGCCTCTCACAGATGAATATTCTACATATACAAATACAACATCTGGAAAAGAGTTTTTACAAGTTGCTAAGGAGGTTTACTGGAAAAAGTTGAAAGATGATATATTTCATAGTCCATTTTATTCTATTTTAGTTGATGAAAGCACTGATTGTACTATGGAACAACATTTGATTGTTTATATTACATACTTGACAAATGGAGGAAGAGGTCAATGTGTAACAAAATTTATACGACTCCTTGAAATAAAGGATGGAACAACTCAAGCTATGTATGATGCCGTGATCACTCTTTTGACAGAGATGAATTTATCCTTAATGAAGTTAGTTGGATTTGGATCTGATGGGGCGTCTGCCATGAGGGGAATTCGTGAAGGTTTGTCCACAAAGCTTCGTCGAGATGCTCCTCATTTATTAGATATTCATTGCATAGCTCATCGAGAAGCATTAGCAGCAAATGATGCTTCATCTCATTTTCCAGAGTTGCAGTTTATTGATAAATTTGCAAATAAAATATATTCATGGCTTGGAAAATCTGCTAAAAGACATGGAGCATCGAGAGAGTTGATGGAGTCATTTCAAATCAACAGTTGGAAGTGTTACAAATTCATCAAATTAGGTGGCTTTCTAGAGGAAAGGTCATGGAAAGACTTGTCAAACTCATGCCTGCTTTGTTGAAAGAATGGGAATTAGAGGAGAAAAACATGTATGATTTGGCAACAATATTTCAGGTACAATTTTGCATCCATTTACTTGCAAATGTGCTTATTGAGTTAAATAAGTTGAATAAAACATTTCAAGAGGATCATATTGATATTACTTCCATTGGGACTACATTAGATATCACAATTGACATGCTTCGTAGGAGATTTCAAAGAGGCATATTTGGGACAGGTACTCTACATACATCATCTTTTCTAACCAGGGCACAAGGAGGATCTCTTGAGTTTGCAGATGGAACAGGTACATTACATGTACATGCATTGAGATTTGAGAGCTTGCCTAAGTCACACAGATCAGGGACACTAGATGATTGCATTGAATTGGGGAAAAGCTTTATAATTAAGGTAATTGATTCTCTTGATACAAGATTCACAGATTTACCTATATTTAATGCTTCTAAATTTTTCACTCTCGAAATTACTACGAGGAGACAAGATAGAGATGTCAAACAAAAAGATGGCTAACATGTTTATGTGACAAATTTAGTGTTGGAAACTCGCCTATGTGGACAAAGTGATGTTAAATGTTTGGGTGAGATGGATGAATTTATTTGTACTATTTATAGATCATATCCAAAAAAACATATGTTTGGAGCATGGGATCTATGTGGCGTTGAACCCGAATGGTTTGATGAGTTTCCATGTCCGATGAAACTATGGCAAGCTATTCTTGTAATTCCAACAAGCACACCATATGTGAAAGAGGTTTTTCAAAGTTAAATAGGATAAAGAATGATGATAGATCCAGCTTTCTTTGAGCACATTGGATATGCTAATGTTTCTATCTCTTTGTGCACCTCATGCTCTAAATGAGGTGATTGGGATGCTATTTATGATGCATGGAAGAATAAAAACTCAAAACCACTTCCATTAGACAAATAGATGGTGAGTTTTGGAAGTTCTTTCTATAAAATATGTTCTTTATTGTTTTTTATTTATAAAAAAATTCTTTGGAAGTTTAGATAAGTGTTTTCAATATTTTACTACTAATTTAATAAGATTTTTTTCAAATAATTGATGAATACTTGTCAAGAACATTTGACTTGGTCTAAATGTTGATCAATGTGTCTTGTAATGACTTATATCTCATTTTGTGTTTGTGTATTTTCTTTTTTGAAGGGAGCCTAAAAAATGTGTTGGTGATATGTTTTGCTTACATGAGGTGAACACGAGAAACTTTCTATTTAGATCACAAATTTTTGGTAGTTTGATATTTTTTCGATACTATTTATTAGATGAAACATGAATTATTTTTATACAACTAATTATTTTTTCTCTTATATTTAACAAATTAAATTTGAGTAAAAAAACCTTGTGTTGTCATTAATTTTTAGGTTCATTATGTGTGTTAAAAATTTTGTTTGTCACTTTGTAATTCCAATGTCAATTAGAGAGTTTAATTTTAAATTTTTATTGGATCTCACAATATAACTTAATCATACATTATTTATGAAATGGAATTTATTGCATTTTAAGGGGAGACGCTCTCTTTGTAAAAAGTGTTCAATTTTTTAGGACATGTGTGATTTCTTTACTATTTTCATATGAAGTGTAAAATGATTATAATATACTTTTCATAGTTGAAGGGTTGGTTCAATATTTACCCTTCACAATGAAATTGGGACTAGCCCTTCAAATTTGATCAATGCTCGCGATAGCTCGATTGAGCTCCCAATACTTCATCACCAAATTATTAGCAAAGCTCCACATTCGAGCCCATATTCTCCACTTTGGTCACCGAATCTCCACTTTTATGGTTCCACGTGTTCACTGACCAAATTATTAGGAAAATGCTTCAAGGCTCCACATTCGAGCCGAATTTGACGTGGCGATCATACCTAATAACTCGGTTTGGGTGCTCATTAAAACCACCTCTTTCCTTCATAATCTGAGCTCTTCGATGTTTAACTCGGTAACTACCCCGACCATTTCATGTCTTGACCAACTCGAATCCCAAGCTCTTCCTGCGCTAACCCCTTTTCACTTCAGATTTCGAGATCCGAACACCCCAAAAATATCCGAGCTATCCCATAACCTCTGAAGTGATAGAGACTCCAAATCCTGACATGCCAACATTCTGAGCTCCGAAATGACCCAACTCCAAAATCTGAAGTCTGAATTTTAGACTTCGGAGTTTAGAAGTTGAGCTCGATTCTGCGTTAAAACACATGCCAATCTCCGACATCATGAGTTTCGAAACTTTTAAGTTCGAACACTCTCGGACTCCCACTAGCTTGATTTCAATCCATTCTGCTTCCTTGTCTTCGATTTTTTCTTCTGAAACTCCAATACTATGAACCGCTACTTCCCACATTCCTGCAACAAGCTCTAAACCTAGCTCAAGCTACCTATTGCAATGTTGCCTTTAACCTTACGAGCTCACTTTTATTTCCAATGCTGAGCTAGATCTCCACTGTATGACTATTCCTTTGGCTTGAATCAAAATTACTACTCACCCTGAGCACCCAGTTTACAGCTTCATGTCATCGAGCTGATGTTGTGCCCCAAATCTCTCTACTACGTTTTTGTAGAGTTATTTCAATAACTGACCTGTGAGCATTCTAAGCCATCAACCTGTTCAAATTCCAATGCCAAGGACACCGGTTTTCACCATGATTTTATCCTCAACTCAAACTATGTAATTTACAATCCTCTTTGATGCATTATTATTTGAGCTCGACTCAAGCCATTCTAAATATTTTTATGCTTATGTGAGTACATCATTCCAACGAGTTATACCTTGTTTCTTCTATTGTGTCTGATTCATTCAATAACAAGCCCTTTTTCCCACACGTGTGATGCACTCCATGTTCATGGCCACCAAGCCAAGCACCGGGCCAAAACTTTTTCTTGTACCACATTTATGCTATCAAGTAGTTCACTCACATCCACTAGGCTCTCAATGAACTTTCCTGAGCTCATACACATTTCAAGGCCCATCCAATTGCCTAGAGAGCCCGTTATTGAACTCGTTGTGCATGTAATATTGCTCCCAGCTCCTCCATTGTGTATAGACTAAGATATTATCTGTCTCCCAACCGAGCCATTCTAATGGCTCATTCCATACTACAACTCTGAGTGCGAGCTCAACCTCCACCGATCAGATTTTCCATATACCTCCACACTATGAATTTTGGGCTTATAGTAATGTGTAGAGCTCACTTGAACCAGAAACCTCCCGAATTGAACTTCTTATATATAGAGCCAAGCTTACATTATTATACTGACTAGTTTCTGCACGAGTTCGCCCTAGCTCACAAACCTCTAAGCTTCAATTCTTTAAATTGAACAGGTATTGCCAAACAAAACTCCATCTCTGTTACATTATCTGTGAGCTCGTCTCTTCTTTCCTTTAGATAAACGAGCCATGTGAAACTCGATTGTATATTACACATATAGGCTCACTCGACCCTACCAAACATATGTGATCGTAAACTGCACATGATTCATTTTAGTTTTCTACAAGCACGTCACCCGTTCCATGCTCGAGCTGTCTTGATTTCTCTAGCTATGGACGATGCACTCCTCTTTGCAAACACTTTTGACATTCATTAACTCATTTGACCCTACCACCAAGTTGGCTCCATTCTCACTAATATTTCCAAGCTATAATGGAGCTCGATTCCCTTCATACTACATTAGCTCATTGAACTGCTCAACGAGCTATTTTTGGATCATGTCCCTTTAGCTCATTAAACTAATTATTTACCTGATATTGATTTTTTGGACTTTCTCTCAAAACCAGGTGGGTGATGGAAACACAATAGGACCCTTTAAATGTGATTAATCAATTTTGACCATTTATCCTTGTTGAATAGATGTGGGCCCGCTAGAGGTTGTGTCCACACCGAGAAACCTTGAACCGTATGATGTTGTGACTAAATACTCATTGTGTGAACTTGATTTCTTCAGTAACTCATAGGTCAAGATGGATTCAAAATTACAACCTCATCCTCAGTTTAGTTCCATGTTCTCGTCAGTGGTCGTGCTCATTGGAGTAGATGAAAACCCATGTTCACAAAGTGCCTTTCAATTAAGCACCACTCTGATTCAGATGAACATTCTTGATTATTCCTTATGTACTCCAATATTGCATTCTCATTTGATGAACCAACTTCACGAATTGCTTCATGAAGAACTTTTCTAGTACTAAGGTTACATTTACATCAAGTTTTCCATTTTTGACAACCTCAAGGGGATGTTTTCCTACTAAGCACTAGTCTAGTAACCTTATATATTCATTAGGGATAGATTCATTAGTGATATCCAAAATTGACTCGATTCTCCATGACGGGTCCTAAAATCCCTTCGAGCATTGCTTGATTATGGACATCATGGAACTCTATTAAATCCTGATTTCTCTCTTTCTTCTAAAAATTACGATTTCAACATGTCTGGCAAGGAGCAAAGACAAAACACAACACACACAAAAATTGAAAATCATACATGATTCAAATGAAACATGCAGAGTGTTCCATGCACTTATTTTACTAAAAGCAAATTTATTCATATCCTACACTAACTGGAGGTATAGGTGAGCTAAATGAACCCTGAAACTGGTTGTGCAAAATAGCTTCCCTTCCTCACAATGGGAAACCATGTAAATGATTTGATAATGGACATGAATGAGATTGAAAGTGAAAAACTAAAACAAGCCCAATTCTCCACTTGGTTTACCAAGGCATCAACTGAAAAGAGAAAGTATGCCTCTTTTAGTTTCTCTACATTTGTTTTGTAGAGGCATTACAATTGATCCTTGGGGATGTGAAACTCATCCTCACATTCTGAAGTGAATGTGATTGGTTATGGCTTTCTTTTGGCTCTAAAGAAGCCAAATACCTTATGGGACATGGTCTAACCCTTTGAATATGCCTTTATTATGAGATTCGATTTAAAAAGGAAATGTCTTTGAAGACATCCCTGCATGAAAAGTGTTGAAGTGATGTCCTTTCCCTCTTGTTGCCCATTTACAAATAATTGATCCTCCATCTAGATGAATGGTATTGAAGTGATGCCCTCTTTGTTTCCTTTTTCTTCTTTGATGACAAGAAGTTCCTCCATAACACACAACTTCTCTAGATTATTTGTGGCCTCTAATGTTGAACTCATTGTAAATGTTTAAAGTATGCCGCTTATATGGGATTTCCTCCTTTGAGGATTGAAGACAAAGCTGATCCACATTTTTAATCTTCTCATCCACCATAAAACCTGCAAGGTCAAACTCTTTCCTTTACTTCTTTTGATAACTATTAGGAGTAGCAAGATATTCAAGAATACTTTCTTCCATCACAAGTTCATTAACCAAATTAGGATCCATAATTGGAAGCAAGAAAATTTTAATGATGTCATTCACATTCCATCTTCCCCATGTACTCATTTTCCTCTTCGTTCAATGAGTCATATGGAAGATTCAATTCCTCCAATCTTGGCTCAAGAAGATTGTTATGAGAAATAGGTGGTTCTTGAATATTCCTTGCAAAGAACTAGGCAATTTGTATTGAAGGCTAAATAATGGAATAACAGAAATGACTATTTCCATAGGTTCTTTTTCATCCAAATACTCCTCCAAATCTGATAGATAGTATACCTCCCCAATGCTCGGTTGTGTCAAAGGTTCAAATTCCTTCACCATGATGCTCTCTGGATTGGAATTTTATTTACCATGACCTTCTTCATCCTCCAACATAAATTTTGAAAGATTAAACTCATCTAAGAAACCAGAACTTTGAAAAGATGAAGAGGGAAAAGAGTTTGAAACTTCATGTACAAATTTTCTTCTTCTCCTGCATCCTTTGAATCCAAATTATTTTCTTCCATAGTTTGGATTTTTTGGTGACTACCTATAGTATGTAATGATGGCCTTGGTGTACCTATGTAACTCTCTAAAGATGTTATGAGATATTGACATGGGATAGTGAGAATCACTACACTCACTTGTTACATTCTCGCACATTTGGAAACTTTTCCTCCTTTACTCGCACATGCTTCTCTTCTCGGTGAGTTTGAATTCAACTCTTTCTTTCCCTCAACCAAATTTGTAACTTTGGTAAATCAACAACTTTCGTGGTTATGGAACCATTATGAACTCTACAATCTGAATAAATAGATGATTGATCATCATACTCTAGTGCTTGTTCTGTGTATATTCAACCATTATCACTTGATTTTGAGGTTCAACCTTAGCCGTAGACTTAACTAGGAGAGGAATTTGTTTGATGTTTAGTTTTACAACCCATGGCTTCATATTATTTGTAAGATCTTCTCGGTTAGGATCCCTTAACCTCCACCTCTTCCTTTTCACTATAATCATATTATTGGTCATCCCAAAATGGATTGGGAATGTAAGAGGAGAGGTGGGTTGGGATTCAACAACTTCCCTCACTGTTTGAGGTGGTGAAAGAGGTAAACTTCTTGTCTTGGTGGCCTTTGTAGAAAAGAAGGAATTTTAGAAGAACAAGGAACAAATGATTCATGGTGGGATGGGAAGATAGGAGATGAAGAAATGGAATTCTCAACATGGGAAGTAAGTGAAAATCTTGGGATTTGAGGTTTAGACTAAAATGATATTGGTTAGGAAATGGAAAGATGATTCTGAGGTGGTGGTATAGGACTTACCCATTGACAAGGCTACCTTGCATCAAACTCATAGGCCTCTATCTCTTCGATCCAACCTTCAAGTTGAGGTAACAATTCAGTCATGAAACCAATCTTTTCCTGCAGGCTATAAAACTTTGGCATAGGGCCAACCCATGACAAGGTATCCTGAAGCCAATTCTCAATGCCTTCATCTTAGTTGTGGCTCTAAACCTGTACCATACATGCCTTTAATTTTTACATCTTAAGCTATAACTCACATCTTCATATGTGTGATGGCCTCCAAAATCTGCATGTCCTTGCTCTTGAAAGCCTGAATAGTTAGGTGAAAACCAAACTGAACATGACTCTATTCATAGGGATATGCATGCCACAAATAATTTTCATCATAATATTGAACTGGAGGTGAAATATAATAATACAAAGATAGATTTTGAAAGCTTGAAGGAATGTTGAACTAGTATTGTTGTTGTAAGTGGAAATTTGACTGTAGGAATGAAACCATGATTACACAACTTCATGAATGGGAGAAAAATGGAAAGATATGGAATAAAAATGGATGGAAATGGGTAAAACAATATAGTCTATAACTCAGAGAGTGGGTTACTTAGACCAATGGATTCACTAGTTGTTCTTGAGTTTACCTCCTAAGGATGGAATTTCACTAAGAGAATAACAAATTAATGAAAATAATGTGAACACAAACTTGCACACCAAAGTGAAATATATGACTCTTATGGTCCCACCGGGCATGCCAAAAATTATTATCACTAAATCACCGCACCCCCTCGAATGACCAAGTGATGAATAGGGAATTCAATGTGATTGGGTAACATGGGATCACCTCTCAAGTTGTGGGACTTGCGGGCTTGAGGTGAACCTCGGAGAAGGTCGATTCCTCTTCCTAAACTAAGCACTACACTACTCCTAATGTAATAAGAACAACTACCTAGACCTATACTAACATTTCAAGGGGATTAGGGAGAGATATTTACAAGAAATAAAACCTAAATTAGAAGTGGTGATGCACCAATAAAAGGGGTTTGCTAGACAAAATTTTGGCTTGCCAATGAAGAAAGATGATCATGAGGAGGACAAAGATACATCACATACTCAATTTACATACAATGCTTCATTCCTTAATAAGCACAATGACCTCCAAAACTTGTAAAGGAAACATGGGATGCATAATGTACCTATAGACATGAGAGAGGAAAAAGAGAGCAACAAAAATGATGCAAGGAAAAAAAATTAGTCACAAAACATATTTTATTACTCAAAGCTCTTGCACAAATGCACCATTACAACAAGGAGAGGTAGAAGTTACCATTATAATTTTCAAAGGAAAGGCTTGAGAGCCTGCAAATTCATGACAACTCAACTTGTGAAGAGAGGAAAGCTTGGAAAAATGTCTAACTCCCTTGGAATAAGCATCCTCTACAATTTATAACACTCGCACAATTTAGGAGAGAAAGAAGGAAAAGTCCTAAAAACTAGGTAAGATTGTAGCAGAACAGTCAACCATGCTTGCCTCATTAATTACAACTCCACCTTCCCGACACTATTCAAAAATGAGTAAATCTTGCAATTTTGGGAAAAAAATCTTGAAGATCCATTTTTCGATGAATCCATTGCGTAGCTCTCGCTCTCCTTATTCCAATGACTATAATTTTGTGGAAAATAAAAATTGGGGAGGAAGTTATGGTTTCCTAAATGAAAGCTATTTTTTGGGCATCACGGGAACTATGCTCACCTGATCACCGAGTCACAAAATGGCTCAAAGTGAGTTACTTTAATACATTAGTGAGTTCCATGTTTTATGTTTGCATCATGGTCTTTGTTTAAAACTCGATGGGATAATTAATGTTTCACACCAAGTTCTATGGAAGAAACCCCCAAGTTGCACAAATTATTCTAGCTTATTACTTTGTGGTCAACTCGGGCACCTCCATGTTTCATATTGATCGGGTCTCCCATGATATCTCAAATGATCTCCCATCACTTCTTCACCAAATTATTTGGGAGCTCCACGCTTGAGCCCATATTCTCCACTTTGGTCACCGACTCTCCACTTTTATAGATCCATGTGTTTATTGACCAACTTATTAGCCAAATGCTTCAAGGCTCCACATTCAAGATGAATTTGACATGGCGATCATACCTAGCAACTTGGTTAAGGCGCCCATAAAAACACCTCTTTTCTTCATAATCCAAGCTCTTCAAAGATTTAACCCAAGCTCCAACTACCCCGACCATTTCGTGTCTTGACTAGTTCAACTCCCAAGCTCTTCCCGTGTTGACCCCTTTTCACTTTGGATTTTCGGATCCAAACACCCCAAAACCTCCGAGCTAGCCTAAAAACTTTAAATTGATAGAGACTCCAAACCTCGACATTCCAACATCCCGAGCTCAAATGAGCCAAATCCAAAATTTGACGTCAAAATTTCAAACTTTGGAGATCGGAAGTTGAGATTGATTATGTGTAAAAACACCTCCCAATCTCCAACATCACAAGTTCTAAAATCCAAAGTTTGAAAACTCCCACACTCCCACTAGCTCGATTTCAAGCCATTATACTTCCATGTCACCAAGTTCTCCTATTGAAAATCTAATACTACGAATTTTTGCTTCCCACATTCCTCGTAACAAGCTCCAAAATTGTCTCAAGATACTTATTGTAATGTCACCTCTACCCTTATGAGCTCACTTTTATTTCCAATGTTGAGCCAGATATCCATTGTATGACCATTCCTTTGGCTCGAATCAAAATTATTGCTCACCCCGAGCACCCGGTTTACGTTATCATGTCATCTAGTCAACATTGTGTCCCAAATATCTCTCGCTACATTTTTGTAGAGTTGTTTCAATAACCAACCTATGAGCATTATAAGCCACCAACTCAATCAACTTCTAATGCAAACTCATTGGGACATCGAAGTTTCACCATGAGTTTATCCTCGAACTCGAACTATGTACTCTATAATATTCTATGATGCATTCTTATTTAAGCTCGGCTCAAGCCATTCTACCTCTCTCCATTCTTATTGAGTACATCATTCCGGGAGTTATATGTATACTTCTACTATGTACTTGCACACTCGTGATACACTCCATGTTTATGGTCATGGGCAAGCACTAGGAAAATATTTTTCCTATACCGAGTTAATGCTATAAAGTAGCTCGCTCACATTTTCCGTGCTATTCACAAGCTTTCTTTGAGCTCATACACATTTCAAGGCCCATCAAATCGATTACATAGAGAGCCCGCTATCAACTCATTATTCTTACAATATTTCTTGAGCTCCTCTATTGTGTATAGTTTGAGCTATTATTTGTCTCCCAATTGAGCCATTCCAATGGCTCACCGCATGTTATAACTCGAGTGCGAGATCAACCTCCACCGATCAGATTTTCCATATACCTCCACGCTATGGATTTTGAACTTCTTTTCATGTGTAGAGCTCACTTGAACCGTAAACCTCCCAACTTGAACTTTTCTCATATGCCGAGATAAGATTACATTATTATACTTGACTAGTTTCCACACAAGTTCTCCCGGCTCACCAACCTCTAAGTTTCAATTCTTTCAACCAAACAGACTCGCCAAATAAAACTTCATCTTTGTTACACCATCTCGTGAGCTTGGATCTTCTTTCCTTCAACTAAATGAGCCATTTGAAACTTGATTATATGATGCACATATTAGCTCACCCGACCTACCATACATATGAGATCATAAACTACACATGGTTCATTTTGTGTTCTATGAGCACCTTACTCATTCCATGCTCGAGTGGTCCCAATTTCCCTAGTTATGGATGATGAATTATTCTTTGAAAACACTTTTGACATTCATTAACTCATCTAAACCTACCACCAAGATGGCTCCATTCTCACTAATATTGCTGAGATACAATGGAGCTCAATTCCCTTCATACTACGTTAGCTCACCGAACTACTCCTGTGAGCTATTTTTGGCCTCATGTCCCTTTAGCTCATTAAACTAATTCTTTTCCGATATTGATTTCTTTGTAATTTATCTCGAAACAAGGTGAGTGAGTGATGAAACAAAATAGGACCCGTTAAATTTGATTAATCAATTTTGACCATTTTTATCCTTATTGAATGGATGTGGGCCCACTGGAAGCTATGTCCATACCTGGAAACCCCGACCCATATGATACTATGAATAAATACTCATTGTGTGAACTTTATTTCTTCAGTAACTCATAGGTCAAGATGGATTCAAAAATTGTAGCCTCATGCCTGGCCTGGGCCCACATCCCATCGCACCGTGTTCACTGGAGTATAAGAAAAACCCATGTTCAAAAAGTGTCTTTTAATTAAGCAAGCAACTGATTCGATGAACATTCTTGATTATTCCTTATGTAATCTAATATTGCATTCTCATTCTATGAACCAACTTAATGAATTGCTTCATGAATAACTTTTTCGTTTTTGAGTGTGGAGCTTAATTACTTCAAAGAAAGATTATTTTTACATGTTCCTGGATTTGATAGTGATCATCATTGGTCGTGAAGTGACCGACATTGGTCAAATAGTGACCAAAATTCGACATTAGGTAGTGATCGACATCGGTCATTATCAACCAACATGGGTCAGGAAGTGACCAACATTGGTAAGGAAGTGACCAAAATCAGTTAGAAATAACCAACATTGGTCGACATGTGCGAGAATGCTTTATAACTTTTTTGGTAAGGATTAGAATAAATATTTTCCTTTAAAGATGATTTATTGATAGTAAAAGCATAATTAGTTTCCTAGAATATATGCCTCTATGCATCATTGATGAGGGTATGAGAGAAGAAAATAACAATTTTTACACATTAGTTTTCTTGGTGAGAAAGAAAGAGTAATCGAGTGAGGGAAAAATATTGAACATCTTGTGAGGTGTTGGAAGACAAAAATCTTCATTGTATTTACTCTATAAAGCATGAATAATAATTTTTTGTTTTCTTGGTGGCGTAGCCCACACTAGGTAAACCAAGTTAAATATGGTGTTATCTTTCTCTTATTTATTTTATCTTCTCGGTTTATTTTCACATTCATTACTTGTTTGATTTGTCGATTTTAGATCTCGTGCAACATTGTTATATGGTTAAACCCCAACAAATGGTATCAAAGCTTTGTTTGGAGGTTTTGTGTGTTGACAAGATTTACTCATAAAGGGTTTTCTGATTGAGTGGGAGCATAATAATGGGAGAAGATAGTAAATACCAAGTAGAGAAATTTGATGGTCATAATAATCAACTATGGAAGATGTGGGTTGAGGATTATTTGTATCAAAAGGATCTATACTTACCGTTGGATGAGCATGCACAACCGGTCACAATGACTGATGAAGAATGGAAGGTTCTTGACAAAAAGGCTATGTGATCTATAAGATTGAGCCTAGCAACATCGATAGCTTCAAATTTTATAGATAAAAAAACCATGGTAGAGTTGATGATGAAATCTTTAGTAAATTTGTATGAAACTCCTAGTTCTTGAATAAGGTTTATTTGATGAAAAATTGTTTAATTCTAAGATGCAAAAAGGTGGATATGTATCTAATCATTCAAATGATTTTTGGTCTATTGTAAATCAATTAAAATTGGTAGAAATTCCATTTGATGATGAATTGAAAACACTTTTATTCTTATGATCTTTTCTAGATAGTTGGGATAACTTGGTAATGATTTTTAGTAATACAATTCATGCTTCTAAAGGTTTTAAATTTGATGATGTGGTTAGTGTAATCCTTTATGAGGAAATATGTAGCAAAAGCTCGGAGAAGCATCATCTGGAAATTCTTTAAATATAGAAAGCATGGGAATATCTAAGGAGAGATCATTAAAGAGAAATAAGAATGGGAGATCAAAGTCAAGAAATGACAGATCTAGATCCAAGTATATTCTATATTTACTTTGTTGGAATTGTGGAAAGAGAGGACACGTAACAAAGGAGTGTTGGTCCAAGGAAAAAAAGAGAATACATCGGACAAAGGTAAAGAGGTAAATGTTGCAATAAGTGAGGTAAAACAAGATGCCCTTATTCCCTCCTTAGATAATAAATTGAAATCTTGGGTTTTAGATTATGGAGCTTTTTCCATGCTACCCCTAATAAGGGTTATTTTAAATTATGTTCAGTGGTGATTTTGGACAAGTTTGTTTAGGAGATGATGAGACATGAAATATTATGGGTAAAGGTGATGTTCATCTAAATCAGAGAATGGAAATCCTTGGGTATTAAAAGATGTGAGGCATGTGCCAAGCCTCAAGAGAAATATAATATCTATAGGGAAACTAGGTGAATCTAGATGCATGGTTACATTCACAACCGATTCTTGGAAAGTTACCAAGGGATCTCTTGTTGTGGAAAGATGTAAGAAGGTAGGAACTTTATATCTATCTACTTGTGTTACTAATTCATTTTCTCATGCTATCTACTACAGATTCAGATGCAACCATGTGGCATAATAATTAGCTAGGCCATATGAGTGAAAAAGGAATGCACATCCTAAAGGCTAAGGATAAGTTATCGATTTGAAACAATTAGATCTTGAATTTTGTGAGCATTGCATATTTTGAAAGTAGAAGAGAGTGATATTTCGAAGGTTGGGTCAACAAAAAGGAGCAAAAATTGGAGCTTGTACACTCAAATGTGTGGGGACCAACTCAAGTAGTTTTTATCGTAGGATCCCAATATTATGTGAATTTCATTGATGATGCCATAAGGAATGTATGGATATATTGTATTAACATAAATATGATGTTTTTAAGACTTTTAAAAGGTGGAAATCCCTTGTGGAAAATGAAACAAACTTAAAATTATAGTGCCTTAGATTTGAAAATGGTGGTGAGTATTATCAACAAGGATTTCAATGATTATTGTTCATGAATAGAATACTTAATAGAAAGAGTAGTTCCTAGAACTCCACAAGAGAATGGAGTTACAGAGAAAGAATGAATAGAACAATCATGAAATGTGCTAGAAGCATGAGGATACATTCTGGTTTGCCTTTAAAGTTTTGGGCAAAGTAGTGGATAAAACATCATACTTGATCAACCACGGGCCTTTAACCACATCGGATGGTGGAATACTAGAAGAATCTTGGTCTAGAAAAGAGGTATATTTTTCTTTTCTTAGAGTTTTTGGCTCGTAAGATTTGTGCATGTTGATAGGAAAAAGGAAGAAGTTGGATGCTAAATCTAAGAGATGCAATTTCAATGGTTATGGCTTTGGTGATTTAGAATATCGCTTTTGGGATTTAGAAGATTCTAAGATTGTTATGAGTCGTGACATTGATTGTAATGAAAAATAATGTACATAGATGAAGTTTTGGTGCCTAAACATGAACATGTTAATGATATTTTTAAGGAAAATCAACTTTGGATCTAAAGTGACATCCACATCCATGCACACCAAAGATCTTGTTGCTTCTATAGGCTTGTGAAGCCAAGTACCAAAAGCTAAATAGTATCGGTAGACAAGATTGTAGAGTTTAGAATAGACAACCATCGAACTGGTGTCGGTACTCCTCAAACCAAAGGGCGGTGAGGTAACCACAGTCGATTAATAGAAAAAGGAACTACGATCGGTTATGGGAACCACGTAGTAGGTATCAAGATACTAGCGCGATCACCGACAGAGATTGACATAAATGTGCAACAACACAAAATGAGCCTCAAACACCCTGATCTCAGTGATAAGGTCACAAAGAGTAAGTAGACCTCTAGAGATATTTTCACCTTCCTTTTCTTATTTATTATTGACTAATAGTGGTGAACCAAAAATATTTGAAGAAGCAATGCAAGTAGATACCCACATGCAGTGGGAGCATGGCATGGATGAGGAGATGGACTCCTTGGAACAAAATTAGACATGGGATTTGGTCAAGTTTCCAGCAGATAAGAAAGCACTACAGAACAAATGGGTTTATAGGATCAAGGAAGAAGAGGGTGGACTGAAAAGATACAAGGTGAGGCTTGTGGTAAAGGGATTTACACAGAAAGTAGGTATTGAATTTGATGAGATTTTTTCTCCTATAGTTAAGATGACTTCTATTCATACTATTCTAAGTTTGGTTGCAATAGAAGATTTACATTTAGAACAACTTGATGTTAAGACGACTTTTCTTCATGGTGATTTGGAGGAAGAGATTTATGTGGAAAACAACCGCTTGTTATGAAGTCAAGGGTAAGGAGAAACTTGTGTGTAGATTGAAAAAGAGCCTATATGGGCTCAAGCAAGCTCCAAGGAAATGGTATTTGAAATTTGACAATTTTATGCATGAGCATGGTTATATGAGATGTGAATCGACCATTGTGTTTTTTAAGAAGTTTGAAAATGGGAGCTATGTTATTTTGTTATTTGTATGTGGATGATATGTTGAATGTAGGATCTAGTATTGTAATGTAGGACATTGGTAAACTTAAAGAAATGCTAGATCACACATTTGCTCTCCCAAAAGAAGGATTTGGGAGTTGGAAAAAAAATCCTTGGCATGATTCACCGAGATAGAAAAAAATAATAAGTTGTATTTGTCTCAGAGGCTTATATTAATGATCCGAAAATAATCAGATTATTACTACCTGATCTCGGACCCTTGTAGGCTTTAATTATTTGCCGATAATTTACTCCTTTTAAGTAATCAATTTAAAATCATGCAAGACAATAATGACAATTGCACTGGATTGATTACGGAGTTTGGCAATTGCCTACGTCTCGGGTTCGTGGTCAAACCGTTCCACTAGTCAAAACTTGTAAGTTACAATAGTACTTTCACAAGAAAACCTAATGGAATTTTACTTGCCTATCAGTACACCAAACCTTTAGATGACAAGGGTGAAAAATAGCACCCGACTTCCACCTTCTTGATGCACAATCTCCTTCGGCTGTGATCGGCCTTCCCGACGCAAACAATGCGAAGCTAGCACTCCGGTCGACAATCCAGGATTTGCAAGTAATTGGTGTGGCTCAATGGGCCTATTGGGTAGTTTACATTTCACTCCCAATCACAAATATTCCATCTAATATTGCCTAAAATAATAGGCCAATAGACAATACCTATCGACACATCCCACAAATAAGCTTAACAAATAATAAGCTCGGGATCGGTGTCTCCATTGCACCGGTGTCCACTATTCCGTGCTCTAGCAATGAGCTTCTCCGTGGCTTCGGTGTGTAATGTGTCACCAGTGTGTCATTACAATGAATGGGTTCCCTATTTATACAAAATTAGGGCCCAAAAATAATGCACTCCATATAATCCTTAGGCTAATATTAGCCTAACCCGTACATATAAATTGGGATAAAAATTCCCAATAATGGGCGGATGCATTTTAAAAAGGGATTAAATCCCCCACGCATTTGAAGATTTGCATTTTTAATGGAATTAACTCCCAAGTTTGGCGTGGATACACTTTAAAATGGGTTAAAATCCCATGTTTGGTGCGCATTTTTAAGGTAATTTAGGCTTTATTAAGCCTTTCCATGCGCTAATGAAGTGGTCAATGACCACGTTGGGCTTATAACCGCCCCCCTACCACCGCTTCACCTCCTCTCTCCTCACGTGGAATCTTCCACGCATGGGTATGCATGCCTTTACCACGTGGTATCACATATGTTTTTTAAGATGTGTAGAGTAATATAAATGTATACACATTAATATATACATGTGGCATTTGGAAAGTGGCCTTACCAAAATAATATTATTTCGACCCATACAATGTGGAATAGAAATAATCCTGTAGTCCACTTGTCATCTCCGATAGGAAATCAAATCGAGCGAATTTGACGAGTGTTGGCAAGCCACGTGTCATAGTGCGATCGGTCAAAATATTGACCGATTGACTAGAGTTGACTTTCCGTTGACCAAACTTTGACCGAACATATCTAGAGCTCCCGATGTCGCTTTTTGTCGTGTTCTCACAATTGTTGGAAAGCTCTCGAGATGATCTTTACATTGACACCATTTAGAGATGTTTAGGGAACTTTAGAAATGATCCCCGATCACACCCCCCCATCGAGAAAAGCTTTTGTCCCAAAAAGCTTCCATCTCTGTCTGAATCTGAAAAATCTCTGCTGCCACCTCGGAAGTGCTGTTGTAGTAGACCCTTGGGTCTTCTCCTCCAACCTTCTCACTTTGAAAACTCTGCTCCGATCTGGGACTGTGGGTTATGGGTCCACGATGCTTCGCTTGCGCGCCACTCGATATCCGAAGAAGACCTCCACGCCTCCGCTTTATGGTGCTAAGTTTCTGAATGAAACCTCAACACTCCTTAAATGCGGTGCTAAGCTTCTTGATATCGACAACAAGGATCTTCTTTTACTCTATAACACAGCTCCTGGCTCGAGTTGATTCCGCAGAATCCGAACTGGTTTGAAGGAACTCCATGTTACGTAGAGCTTTGATTGATCCGATGTCGGTGATGGACAATGCCTTGTCCCTTTACAGACCTCAACGCCTCCGATGCATGATGCTAAGCCTCTTTCAAGACCTCGAGCCTCCGATGCATGATGCTAAGTCTCTGTAGACCTCAACGCCTCCGATACATGATGCTAAGCCTTTTTCAAGACCTCGAGCCTCCGATGTATGATGCTAAGTCTCTGTAGACCTCAACGCCTCCGATACATGATGCTAAGCCTTTTTCAAGACCTCGAGCCTCCGATGTATGATGCTAAGTCTCTGTGAGACCTCAACGCCTCCGATACATGATGCTAAGCCTCTTTCAAGACCTCGAGCCTCCAATGTCATGATGCTAAGTCTATTCTAGACCTCAATGCCTCCGATGCATGATGCTAAGCCTCTTTCAAGACTTCAAGCCTCCAATGCATGATGCTAAGTCTGTTGATCAGCTACCATTCGTATGTGTGGTCAGCAATGCCTTGACACCGAATGACGTTCCGAGCTAATCCTTTGAGAGCTCCTCTTGTTGACATACTAATATCATAGTGTACCATTACGCGCTTGCGGTCGCAATGCCTCTACACGAGAATGAATTTCCGACCCGACGTCAATGCCATGCAAAGTGATTCAAGCTACCATTTGCTTACTTGCACGGTCACAATGCCTCTACACAGAATGAAGTTCAAGCTGATCTCTGTGAACTCTCTATTGTCTGCACAAATGGCAGATCAATCTCCAAGCTTTATATGAGTCAAATCCTGTATCCAAGCTGTAATAGGTACTCACATGCTGATTAGGAGATATATTTGGAGCATTAATCAAATTTTCTAAGTAAGAAAATCCACTAAGTATTATAAACCTTTCTCTCAAAGCATTTCCTCAAATATCGATCTCCAAACTTAATCGCATACGATTCCTCAATCAGAATTATCACGATATATAATTGAAAAATTGTTGACTTACCCATTTTAAAGGACTTTCACTTTCAGGTATTACCTAGTCCTGGGTTGAATTGTCAACTAGTGGTGGAGTAGAAACTTCTCTCTGCCTTTGCAATAGGCCTCCATTCCATCTTTGGCTTGCCATTACTCTGATGGTGAGATGGATGCGATTTCAAAGCAATTTTCCACCGATGCCCATTCCTCTGGCAATGAGCACAAAAATTCCTCTTAATCTCCTTCTTCTGGGATGAGGAACTCTTTCTGCCATTTCTCGACTCTGCATGATGAGATTGGTCTTTCTCCACTGCATTGCAATGTGGATTGACTTCATTTGTCTCCTCCCTGCCAGAACAATGACTAAACAAGGAAAATATACTGCATTTTATGGTGTTAGAAAAATCACCAAAATAATTGCCCTCTGGGGGTCTTACTAATGCAAGTATAACAGAGTACAAACATTGCCCAAAATTGGGTCTTTAACTAATGTGCCATGTCTGGTTAGATGTATACAAACGTTGCCCTCAAAGGGGTCTTACCAATACATTCTACCTAACACAATAGTTTATGGTTTTATCTGCATATGAGATATAATGGATTCATCCAAATAGAAATGAGAAAATTACTGAGTATGTTAAACCTGTCTCTCAGTCTATCCCACCAATCTGGAAATCTAGAAGTACAAGCCAATGCCATCCCTATCAAAGCAACCTGTACTGATTAACCTGCTCCATACCAACTTGCTTCGAAGATTAGTAAGTTTGCAGGTGTCGATTACGGCTACGATACCAAACATGATCGAAAATAATCGATTATTATTACGACGATCTCGGACCCTTATAGGCTTTAATTATTTGCCGATAATTTACTCCTTTTAAGTAATCAATTTAAAATAATGCAAGACAATAATGACAATTGCACACAGATTGATTACGGAGTTCGGCAATTGCCTACGTCTCGGGTTCGTGATCGAACCGTTCCACTAGTCAAAACTTGTAAATTCTGATAGTACTTTCACAAGAAAACCTAATGGAATTTTACTTGCCTATCAGTACACAAACCTTGGACAACAAGGGTGAAAAATAGCACCCGACTTCCACCTTCTTGATGTACAATCTCCTTCGGCTGTGATCGGCCTTCCCGACGCAAACAATGCGAAGCTAGCACTCCGGTCGACAATCCAGGATTTGCAAGTACTTGGTGTGGCTCAATGGGCCTATTGGGTAGTTTACATTTCACTCCCAATCACAAATATTCCATCTAATATTGCCTAAAATAATAGGCCAATAGACAATACTTGTCGACACATCCCACAAATAAGCTTAACAAATAATAAGCTCGGGATCGGTGTCTCCGTTGCACCGGTGTCCACTGTTCCGTGCTCTAGCAATGAGCTTCTCCATGGCACGGTGTGTGTAAGTGTGTCACTTAACAAATAATAAGGTGTGTGTCACCATTACATTGATAGAATGGGTTCCCTATTTATACAAAATTAGGGCCCAAAAATAATGCACTCCATATTATCCATAGGCTAATATTAGCCTAATCCCAGTACATATAAATTGGGATAAAAATTCCCAATAATGGGCGGATGCATTTTAAAAAGGGATTAAATCCCCAGCAGCGGCATTTGCATTTTTAATGGGATTAACTCCCAAGTTTGGTGTGTTACATTTACACTTTAAAATGGGTTAAAATCCCATTTTGTTATAAATCCCCATTTGGCGGTGGAGGTAATTTAGGCTTTATTTAAGCCTTTCCACGTGCATGGAGAAGTGGTCAATGACCACGTTGGGCTTATAACCGCCCCTATCTACCCATTTCCTTCACCTCCCTCTCCTCACGTGGAATCTTCCACGCATGACAATGCATGCCTTTACCACGTGGACATATGTTTTGGCATGTGTAGGAGTTAATATTAATGTATACACATTAATATATACATGTGGCTTTTGGAAAGTGGCCTTACAAAATAATATTATATTCGACCCATACTGATGTGGAATAGAAATAATCCTGTAGTCCACTTGTCGTCTCGATAGGAAAATCGAGTGAATTCGACGAGTGTTGGCAAGCCACGTGTCACAGTGCGATTGGTCCAAATATTGACCAGTTGACCAGAGTTGACTTTCTCGTTGACCGAACTTTGACCGAACATATCTAGAGCTCCCGATGTCCGTTTGTCGCATTCTCACAGTCGTTGGAAAGATCTCGAGATGATCTTCTACACTGAAACCATTTAGAGATGTTTAGGGAACTTTTAGAAATGATCCCTGATCACACCTCCCCCTTTCGAGAAAAGCTTTTGTCCCAAAAAGCTTCCATACTGTCCTAAATCTGGAAAAATCTGCTGCCTCCTCGGAAGTGATGCTGTAGTAGACCCTTGGGTCTTCTCCTCCAACCTTCTCACTTTGACAACTCTGCTCCGATCTTGGGACCTGTGGGTTATGGGTCCACGATGCTTCCCATTGCGCCACTCTGATATCCGAAGAAGACCTCCACGCCTCCGCTTTATGGTGCTAAGTTTCTGAATGAAACCTCAGCGCTCCTTACGTGCGGTGCTTAAGCTTCTTGATATCTAACAACAAGGATCTTCTTTTACTCTATAACACAGCTCCTAACTCCAAGTTGATTCCATAGAATCCGAACTGGTTTGAAGGAACTCCATGTTACGTAGAGCTTTGATTGATCCGATGTCGGTGATGGACAATGCCTTGTCCCTTTACTGAACCTCGACGCCTCCGATGCATGATGCTAAGCCTTTTCAAGACCTCGAGCCTCCGATGTATGATCTAAGTCTCTGTGAGACCTCAACGCCTCCGATACATGATGCTAAGCCTTTTCAAGACCTCGAGCCTCCGATGTATGATCTAAGTCTCTGTAGACCAAGACCTACATGAACGCCTCCGATACATGATCTTAAGCCTTTTCAAGACCTCAAGCCTCCGATGTGTGATGTTAAGTCTCTGTAGACCTCAATGCCTCGATACATGATGCTTTAAGCCTCTTTCGAGACCTCGAGCCTCCAATGTATGATGCTAAGTCTATTATAGACCTCAACGCCTCCGATGCATGATCTTTAAGCCTCTTCAATACTTTGAGCCTCCAATGCATGATGCTAAGTCTGTTGATGCTACCATTCGTATGTGTGGTCGCATGATGCCTTGACCCGAATGACGTTCGAATGATCGCTTTGAGAGCTCCTCTTTGTTGACATACTAATATCGGTACCATTTTGCGCACGCGGTCGCAATGCCTCTACACAGAATGAATTTCGACCCGACGTCAATGCCAACGGTGATTCAGCTACCATTCTGCTGCACGGTCACAATGCCTCTACACATAATGAAGTTCGAGCTGATCTCTGTGAACTCTATTGTCTGCACAAATGGCAGATCAATCTCAAGCTTTATATGAGTCAAATCCTGTATCAGTACATAGGTACTCACATGCTTTGATTAGGAGATATATTTGGAGCATTAATCAAATTTTCTAAGTAAGAAAATCCACTTGAGTATTGTAAACCTTTCTCTCAAAGCATTTCCTCATAATATCCGATCTCAAACTTAATCGCATACGATTCCTCAATCTGAATTATACGATATATAATTGAAAAATTGTTGACTTACCCATTTTAAAGGACTTTCACTTTCGGGTATTACTGGTCTGGGTTGAATTGTTAACTAGTGGTGGAGTAGAAACTTACGCCTTTCTGCAATAGGCCTCCATTCCATCTTTGGCTTGCCATTACTCTGATGGCGAGATGGATGCAGTTTCCAACAATTTTCCACCTGATGCCCATTCCTCTGGCAATGAGCACAAAAATTCCTCTTAATCTCCTTCTTGGGATGAGGAACTCTTTCTGCCATTTCTCGACTCTGCATGATGAGATTGGTCTTTCTCCACTGCATTGCAATGTGGATTGACTTCATTTGTCTCCTCCCTGCTAGAACAATGACTAAACAAGGAAAATATACTGCATTTTATGGTGTTAGAAAAATCACCAAAATAATTGCCCTCGGGGTCTTACTAATGCAAGTATAACAAAGTACAAACATTGCCCAAAATTGGGTCTTTAACTAATGTGCCATGTATGGTTAGATGTATACAAACGTTGCCCTCAAAGGGGTCTTACCAATACATTCTACCTAACACAATAGTTTATGGTTTTATCTGCATATGAGATACAATGGATTCATCCAAATAGAAATGAGAAAATTACTGAGTATGTTAAACCTGTCTCTCAGTCTATCCCACCAATCTAGAAATCCAGAAGTACAAGCCAATGCCATCCTATCAAAGTAACTATCTTGATTAACTTTGCTCCATACCAACTTGCTTCGAAGATTAGTAAGTTTGCAGGTGTCGATTACCAGCTCTGATACCAAACATGATCCGAAAATAATCAGATTATTACTACCTGATCTCGGACCCTTATAGGCTTTAATTATTTGCCGATAATTTACTCCTTTTAAGTAATCAATTTAAAATCATGCAAGACAATAATGACAAATTGCACACTGCAGTTGATTACGGAGTTTGGTGATTGCCTACGTCTCCGGGTTCGTGGTCAAACCGTTCCACTAGTCAAAACTTGTAAGTTCTGATAGTACTTTCACAAGAAAACCTAATGGAATTTTACTTGCCTATCAGTACACCAAACCTTTAGATGAGGGTGAAAAATAGCACTCGACTTCCACCTTTCTTGATGCACAATCTCCTTGAATTTGTGATCGGCCTTCCCACGCAAACAATGCGAAGCTAGCACTCGATCGACAATCCGAGGATTTGCAAGTAATTGGTGTGGCTCAATGGGCCTATTGGGTAGTTTACATTTCACTCCCAATCAAAATATTCCATCTAATATTGCCTAAAATAATAGGCCGATAGACAATACTTGTCGACACATCCCATGAAATAAGCTTAACAAATAATAAGCTCGGGATCGGTGTCTCCGTTGCACCGGTGTCCTTGTTTAGTGCTTTAGTAATGAGCTTCTCTCCGTGGCTTCGATGTGTGTAATGTGTCACTCGTGTTGTGTGTCATTACTGATGAATGGGTTCCCTATTTATACAAAATTAGGGCCCAAAATAATGCACTCCATATAATCCTTAGGCTAATATTAGCCTCACCCGTACATATAAATTGGGATAAAAATTCCCAATAATGGGCGGATGCATTTTAAAAAGGGATTAAATCCCCACGCAGCGGCATTTGCATTTTTAATGGGATTAACTCCCAAGTTTGGCGCGGATACACTTTAAAATGGGTTAAAATCCCATGTTTGGTGCGCTTTTATAAGGTAATTTAGGCTTTATTAAGCCTTTCCATGCGCTAATGAAGTGGTCAAAGACCACGTTGGGCTTATAACCGCCCCCCCTACCACCGCTTCACCTCCCTCTCCTCACGTGGAATCTTCCACGCATGACAATGCATGCCTTTACCACGTGGACATATGTTTGGCGGCTGTGTAGGAGTTAATATTAATGTATACACATTAATATATACATGTGGCTTTTGGAAAGTGGCCTTACCAAATAATATTATTTCGACCCATACAATGTGGAATAGAAATAATCCTGTAGTCCACTTGTCGTCTCCCGATAGGAAAATCGAGTGAATTCGACGAGTGTTGGCAAGCCACGTGTCACAGTGCGATTGAATTGAGAGCTCCCGAGTTGACTTTCCGGTTGACCGAACTTTTGACCAGAACATATCTAGAGCTCGATGTATCCGTTTGTCGCGTTCTCATAGTCGTTGGAAAACTCTCGAGATGATCTTCTCAGATCTTGACACCATTTAGAGATGTTTAGGGAACTTTCAGAAATGATCCCCGATCAATCAATAAGGTGTTGGAAAGGTTTAACATGCAAGATTCAAAACCTATTAGTACACCTATGGTTAGACACTTCAAATTGAGAAAAGATCGGTGTCCTTCATCACATGAGGAGGTTGAGTACATGGCACGTGTTCCCTATGCTTGATTGTAGGAAGTCTTATGTATGCCATGATTTGTACTAGACAAGACATTGCACAGCAAAGGGGAGTGTGAGCAATTTTATGGCTAATCCAGGTTTAGAACATTGGAAATAAGTCAATGGATTCTCGGGTATTTGAAAGGGACATCTGGTATGGAGCTATGTTATGGAGGGTCGATACTTATTTATGTGGCTATGTTGATTCAGATATGGCTGGAGATTTGGATGGCATGAGGATCACCACTAGATATGTTTTCACGAAGAGGTAGAACAAAAATTAGCTAGATTTTGAGATTACGTGAAGGTTGTGGATTTGTCTACTACGAGAGCAGAGTATGTTGCAGCCTATAAAAGATAACAAGGAGATTATATGGATGAGTAGGTTCATGGAAGAGTTGGGTAAGGAGCAAGAGGAATGAATATTATCTAATGATAATCAAAGCGTGATCCATATAGAAAATAACTCAACATTTCATTCAAGAACAAAACACATTTAGTTGAGGTATCACTTCATACGGCAGGTGTTGGAGGATGGGTAGCTGAAGTTAGAGAAAATCCATATAGATGAGAACCCTGCAAATATGCTAATGAATCCATTGGTAAAGGAGAAGTTGGGATTCAATCTACTTTATTGGTCTTCAAGTTTGAGACTTGAAGAGGAAGAAATGAGCCAAGGAAAAGGATCCAAGGATGGTGATGTACAATACAATATAACAATTGATCTCCAAGTGGGATATTGTTGAGTGTGGAGCTTAATTGCTTCACAGAAATCTTATTTTTACATGTTGCTGGACTTGACAGTGATTGACATTGGTCAGGTAGTGTGCCCACATCGATCATTTATCAACCAACATGGGTCAGGAAGTGACCAACATCAGTCAGTAGTGACCGACATTAGTTAGCAAGAATTGACATCCTGGTCGAATTGCAATGTGACGGTGCTTTATTTTTGGCAAAGGATTAGAATAAATATTTTTCTTTAAATATGATTTCTTGATAGTAAAATCATATTTAGTTGCCTAGAATATATGCATGTATGCATTGTATGAGGGTATGAGAGAAGAAAATAGCAATTGTTTGCACATTAGTTTTCTTGGTGAGCAAGAAAGAGTAGTTGAGTGAGGGAAAAATATTGAACATCCTGTGAGGTGTTGGAAGACAACAAATCTTCATTGTATTTCCTCTATAAAGAACTGAATAATAATTTTGGTTGTTTCTTGGTGGACATATCCCACACTGGGTGAACCACGTTAAATCTAGTGTTATCTTTCTCTTGTTTATTTTATCTTCTAGTTTATTTCCGCATTCATTACTTGTATGCTTTATCTGATTTTAGATCTGTGCAACACTGTTATATGGTTAAACCCAAACATTCCAGTCCTAAGGTGTCATTTACCACTTGTTGTCCATTTTTTCTTAAGCGGGAAAATATGGGTAGTAAATATAGGCATAGTGGATGTAGTAATAATAGATGCAACCACAATGGAAGGTGTAACATTATACTAATGCATATCTAATAGGAGAATCTTAGATGCATCCAAATGATTTTATTCATCTCTATAAATGTATAAAAGTGTAATAATGTGTTGAGGTTGATACTATAGAAATTTTACAAATGTTCATTCATCATCTTCAATAAAGTGGTGGGTTTTGGGATTGGAGGAATAATGAAAATATTCTACTTGAGAAAATTTGACAAAGGTAGTGAAGATAATATTAACAATGATGGGAATGTGAAAGTATGGAGTGGAAAATTTTTCCATAGGAGAATATCCAAGAGAGTAATTACAACCTTTGTATCCATTATTGGAAAAATGATATGAAAAATAGAACTCATACATGTCATCACATCCATATTAAAAAATTCATTGTAAGTATCAATAATATCCTAACATATTCACATATTAGATAGCATCATAGATGTGGGCTCATGCATGTATGAATAAGACAAGGGAATTGTAGAATAAGCCATGAAAATAAAAATAATAACATGCTTACAATGAGTAAAAAGATCACACAACACGACATAAACAATAACCCTAGGGAAACATGTTTTGAGTAAGGCTAAGGATTTGATCAACAAAGGAGTTCACCAAATAAATTAACCTTGAATAAATAAATAAGGGGTGTTAGTTTAATGTTCTTATTTATTAATATGATTAAATAGTTAACACAAAGTAGTACATTTAGATTAATTAATGATCATTAATGCATACATTAGAACATACTATCATTAGCAATTTGCAAGATAGAATCTGTAAACAATCACTAAAATACAAGAAAACATGTGCACTTAGCTGATTATAGATGCAAGAAGTTGAACTGATAGTGTTGTATGATTGTAAATGTTGAAATGATCTAATAATGCCGAATCTACAAATCTGGAGTGAAAATTTGATTAGGTATATAACCCTATGATATGTACGAAAGTGTTATATGGTTTGGTAAATATAAAGATACATTGGTTCTCTATAACTTTTTGGTCCCTATGAATGAATATGATGTGAAATATTTTGAATCCTATCCATTGGTAAGAGATCCTACAAAAAGGTTATTATTTGGATTGAACTATAATACATACTATCGGTTGAATTGAACTGTAATACATACACCAACTACATTGAAAATAATATTAAGAGGCATCAAACCACAAATAGTTTTACACCTAACATATGATATAGATAAGGATGAAAACAGCTTTGGTAGTTTGATCACTTGATAATGCAATAATGGCTTAGTGTGCTTAGCTTCATTTGATTTGTGAGGTCTCTAGCTTGATAAGTGTGAATCTATGACTTAGTTGAGTGTGCTTCAAAAATTTTTAGGGCCTACTTCTATAACATGTTGTTCTTTTTAGTAATGAAGAGAGCTTGGAGTGCTTTAGGAATGATATTTATAGTAGGTTCTCTTGAAAGTGCCAGTGAGATAAATAGGTTAGTTAGACTTGCTTATATAGGTGTTTTTAGGTAAATGTTTTACATTAAGTTTGAACTATATGATATGGACAGACTTGAATTGGTATATCAAAATGAAAAATTATCATTAGTGGTTGGGTATGAAAACATCATCTTGGACCAAACTGTTGGATGGTTTGGTCCTACATGAAAAAATATCGTATAGGTAGTTTATGGGATTATCCAAATATATGGGCATGATACCTATAAGGAACATACTTTTGTGTATTGATGTAATTAGTTATGTTAGTGACCGAGCAATGTGAATAAAGAAGTAAGTCATGTAGAAGAGATAAGGATAGGTCACCTAAGATTGGAATGTGTGGGAAAATCATGCTTTAGGTGAAAATCCAAAGTTATCATTACCAAATGATAAATTTCCAAAATTAAGTGTCGACATTGGTTTGAGTTTATTTTTGGGAAATTACATATCAAATTCACATCCTTTCGAAATTAAAAGACATTGAGATTTTTAAGGTTAATAATAAGTTGTAGTCGAGATAAGCATGGACCATATAATTGAAAAATGGTGGGTATATATTTTGACATGTACATTTCAATACATACTCTAGGATAATGTCTAAGACCAACAAAATTATCTTTTTCATTTTTGCACCAAAGAATTGTGTCCGATTGGATAACCAAATCAAAATGGAATTACCTATCAACTAGATTGAGAAAAGGGAGTTCAACCAACATGAGGTATTATGAATGGGAAGACCACTTGGGGTGAAAGTTGAATTTAAATCCCTAGAGATAATATAATGTTAGTGAAATAATTTGCCGCGAGTGTAGATTATTGGTTTTCACTAACACTCACGGGCTAAGCCCCTTCTTGGTATGGGAAAATCCAATTATTTAATGTAAACTAACTAAAAAGAATGGGTTGTCGTTAGGTTGAGGATCACACTTTGAAATATAACACTAAACTCATTTCAAAGTGCTTGTAAAATGTATAAGGGAGGAATTTATAGTGAATGGAGGTAAAGGGGAGTAGAAGAAATAAGGAGATATGGTTAATGTTATGAGTAGGAAAAATTATATTCTCACAAAAAGTAACCAAAGAAGGTACACATTGAATTAGAAGAACACAACTATGTAAGAAATCAACAAGACTAATAAACCAAGACAAAAAGTTCTACAAATCTATCAATCAAGGACACAAAGTTCCTTCTTGGTTGTACAAGATTACAAGCTTTCAAATTTGGAGAATAGAGAGTGGAGGAATACAAAAAGAATATTGAGGAATTGTCAATTTTATTTCTTGATGTAGTGGTGATACAAAACTCAACAACATATAACAATCAACAATTGCCAACCATTTGGAATAGAGAAGCCATACCAATTTATAACATTAAAAATGTCTTTTCATCTCCCCTTACATGAATTTTCACCTTTCCTTATCACTTTTGACCTTTCATATTCCTAAGGAATAAAAGTGGTTTTTTTCTTATTGATGAAAAAGGACTCTTACAATGTAAAAAAATAGTAAAAAATACCTTATTAATGAAGAATTAGAATATGGAGAGAGAGAGAGAGGGGGGGGAGAGAGAGAGAGAGAGAGAGAGAGAGAGAGAGAGAGAGAGAGAGAGAGAGAGAGAGATAGGTTTGATCAATCTGATTGGAGATGAAGCGTCTACCAATGAAGACATTTTTGACTTGAAGCAATGTGATCACAATCTCCTTCTTCTATGAGATATGAAAACTTTCTAAGGAATTGAATAAGTTTTCAAAAACACTTTTATGATATTTTCATTATGATGATAACATGATGATATTATATGATGATAAGGTAGGAGTTAGGGTATGGGGATCACTTCCTTACTCTTATAGGCCTTCAAAATTCACCTTTATGACCAAGAATCAAATCCATGATGCTCAAACTTTTTATGCTTGCTTGTTACTCATGAAATGGATCTTCATCTTGCAGATGGAAGGTTTGCTCCTTGAATGAAATTATTTTCCTATGGCCATTCATTGAACTGAAATGAGGTGATTGAATATTCTTCCTAATTTGAGGTGTGAACACACTACAAGGCACCGAACAAGTTTTTAAGAACATTATTGAGTGAATGCATCATGTGAGATTGAGATGATTTCCCATTCCTAAAAACATGGTACTCTAAATGAAGATCACCCCTTTCACATTACTTTCTCTAAAATCCTCCTTATATGGAATCATTTTTAGGATGCTCATAAAATCATCCTTTTCCTTCCTTTCTTGTTCATATGATTATCATGGGAATAGATGAATTCTTGATCCTATAAACATGATGGTCCTGGGTACCTTGGTAGCTTGACTAGTTCATCCTGACTTGTTCCTTGAAGAGATTTGAACACAATGGTAGAATCAAGATATGATGATCATCACCTTACTCCTTGAGCTTCAAATTTTACCTTTTTGAAAAAGATGTCATCTGAGTGGAAACATACTTAGGATATCTAGAACACCCTTTTGCTTAATTGTTCCTCATGGAAATAGGTTTCCTCTTCTAGATAGAAGGAATTCTCCTGAATGAAACTTGAGGGACTTTTTGAGAATGAGTTCCATGTTAGTTTCCTCCCAAAAGCATTGAAAAATATGAATGCATCCTCATTGACTTGTAAGATGCAAAAAAATTACAAAACATTGGTTAAGTGTTTAAAAACACTTTCATGAGATATGCATTATTTGTGAGCTTGAGATGATTGCCAACATCACTCATGGTGATATTCTCTTATCATGATCTTGATGACCATTTCCTTGATGACTTGAATTTAAATTAAGTTCTTGATGTTTAAAATCCTTCATAGACCTCATGATGTTATTGATTTCACCCATTTTCCAAGTGAATATCTTTCACACACATTGATTCACTTTGATCTATTCCTTATTGTAGTATGCTTCATATGATGTCCCTAAAGTGAGTTAATAACAAGGTAGGAGTTGGAATTAGAACTTAAAATTTTCATCATGGCTCATTTTTATATTTCATATCCCACCTTTGTGACAAAGAGGTATCCTTCATGGGATGGAATTAATCTCGAGAAGTCAAACAAATTTTGCAAAGGTCAAGGACTCCATCAAGAATTTGGTTCAGAGCTTCCTGTTTCACCTTAGTGAAAAATATATCTCCTTCTCAAATGAATTAAACAATGATGAATCCCTTTCTATGGTGATTAGGATGAGTTAAATTATCTATTTTTTTACATCAAACTATGTCATGCATAAATCACCTCTCGAATCGATGCTTTAGGAGCTTTTGGGGTTTTTTTCATTGTCTAAACCACGAGATAACTTCCCAACTTTCAATGGTGGAAAAAATTAATGAGATAGGTATATTGGGATTTGGCATAGAATTTCAGAACTCATTTACATTTTTTTCTATTTTTAGTAGGTCCTATCTAGGACTACTATTTTGAGCAAGTTTTCACCTTCTCGTAGTTTTTGTTTATTTGGAGTATTACAAAGGCTAAGAATTCACTATTTTTGGAAAATTACTATTTTTAGATATGTAAAACCTTATACACTTAATATTTTTAGAAAGGATACTTACATATGTTGGGTTGTAATGAAACTGGTCTCAAAATTTTTGGTTTTGCTCCAAGACTCTCTACTCTAATTTTCGGGTTTTTTATATGCTAGATCTCTATAGATCTAAAAAGGAAACTTTCCATCCTAAAATTTAAAACTTTTTACTGTAAATTGTACATAGCATCCATGGGGTTACTTTTACAACCAAATTAAATGCATTTTGAGAGGAATGGAATGGAAAAATTTTGTTGGAAACATGTGTACGGTTGAGGAGTTATGAGCAATTCTTCGTTTTCAGTGTTATGGAGGTTTAGTAAAATTTGAGAAGCATATCTAGTTAAAAATTGAGGTTATGAGGGTATTTCAGAGATCACCTTTCCTTAAAATAATTTCCAAGTGTTTTGAGAGGCGAGGAGTTAATTTTATTTATATGAGTTTCTTAACTCGCCTATGACCATAATTGTCTAACCAAGGTTGGGAAAATTTGCATGGTTGAAGGAGATCACACTTTTTGTTCCCTATATCCCATATGTCCCTTAAGGGACAACGGGAGGGTGAAAATGTGTGACTTGGGTGAGAGAGGGGTTGGGAATGAGCTTATGGGGGCTAAGAGGAGGTCTCTGTGGTAACTAGGGGTTGAATGGAGAAGGGGGATCATAATTATATGTCCAATATATTCCCTATATACCTTAGGGGACTATGGGATAGATGAGGTGGAAAAATGTGACTTAAGGGTCAACCATCATGTAGGGGGCAAGTGGTTGAGTGAAGTTGTGAAATCTAGGGACAAAATGGCAAGGAGGAGTGAGTGATGAAAAGTTAGCATGAGAAGGGGGTAAAAATTTTTGTCCCCATTTTCCCCCTTTCCCTTATGGGACAAATGGGGATAGATGAGGTGAAAAAGTGTGATTTGGCCATTTTGGAAAGTTGGGATTACTCGTAGTGTGTCCAAATCATGACAATTTGGGAGTGAAATATTCACCTTGATAGAAAAATTGTTTTGGGATAAAACATTATATTAATTTGACAAAAAAATAATTATGATATCATTAGAACCATTATTAGAACCCAATTATGCCTTCAATTTAAAATTTAGGGCATATTCCATCTTTGACCGAGAGGAGCAACTATTATGTTTTAAATCACCTCAAGAAATATTTGAGTCTTTGAAAAACTATCATGTTTCTATATAATAGAGGATTCAAAGATATTTATAAATAATATTTGTTTTCCTTAGAAATCCCTCCATAACTCCCATAATCATCCAAAGAATTTAGGTTTCACCATTGGAGCATTCATTCTTTACACCTTAATGACCTTGTTTTGCACAAGTTGTTCTGGATCAAATATTCTTCATAGAATTCTCCTAAACTAATTTGTAAACCTTCAATGTTCTTCGACATCACCCTCAAATTCTTTAGATTTTCCTGTATGCTTATGGAGGGTGTTTACTTAGCTACATAATGGCCAAAAATGACCTTTTTTGGCCTATAAAGGAAGTTATCTTTCATTAAATCTCAATGAGTTCATCAATAACATTAGGAAATATTTGCTACACAATGAAAGAAACTTAAAAATATTGTTATCACTTTCCTATGGATGTGAGTGAGGGTTGAAATGAGGATAGGATTTAGAGGAAGGATTCACACGGTGAACGAAAAGCAAAATTTTCAACTATGGGCTTAGTTGTCATGATCAAATGATTCAATTTTTCATGCTATACCTTTTACATGAAAATATATACCTATCCAAAAATGATCAATATGTTATATTGGAGAGACACCTAGGAAAACTTAGAGGTGGGAAAGAGGACATAAACATCTCCCTACCTAAATTTGTAATATAATATGTTTTCCATCACTTGTATTTTCCCATACTTGGCATCCCCATTTATAAGAATCTCTTTTAGGAGTGACTCTAAGAAAAATAAAAAATTGAACATTGAGAAATTCCTACTAGAATGTCAAAACTCAAAGGAAAATAAGACTCAAATTTGTTTCCTCCTTGCTATTGTGTCCTAGTTGAATCAAGCGATGGGTACAATAGAGATCAACTTTGAGAGAGTGTTATTATCCTCTTCTATTTTTCGCATAGCTTCCACATTTTCATTAACTTGAAGAGTCACATTGGAGTAGAAGATTAGGAATTATAAGAATGATGGGGGATATTCTAACTTCATTCAAGGATTTAAGATTTGTAAAATATCATAAGAAAAGATTTTTAGGGTTAAGTAAATCCTCTCGATAAAACTTAGTTCTAAATAACTATTTTTGGGGTTTTTGTAAGTCACATATTTAAAGGCAATTAATTACATCCATTATGTCATTATAAGGGCCACTTGTGTTATGGTGTCACCCATGAATATGAATATAATGGTATATTGGGGTTTATATGTTTCCACAAACCAAGCCTACCAAGTATTAATTTATTTGAATGATGGGGATTTTTAAAGTTATGGAAGAAATTCAAAACGTAATGAAGAGGCATATTTCGACTTCGGGTAGAATAGGAATATATTTTGAGGAAACTAAATGAGATTTTTGGTCATTTAAAGTGTGTTATATTTTTGGCTTCATCCTATGTGGTTTTTCTTTTTATGAATAATATATACATATTTTAATTATATGTGTGTGTAACATATTGTTGAATTATTGTTATTATGCCAATTTTTGTCTTTTATAGCATTAAAATTTTTAAAGTGTTTTTTCATCATCCTTGAAATTATTGTTGATGTCACAATTATTCTCTTTCTCCTTATTGTTTTAATCTTCCAAATATATATTCATAAAGTGCCTAATTAAAAACAAATAAGATATTAAACATTCATAAACACATATATAATAGAAATAATACTAGATGTTCTTTATTATGACATCTAAAAATATCCCCAAACATTTATTAGTCAACTTGCATGATTTTAACATGTTTGTCTACTTGTTTAGTATTGGTCCAAACTAGGTATTTTTGATGCATTTATTGACCTTTTATAGTCCCTACACCTTTTCATAGCATAGATGTACCCATTTGTCTATCCTCCTCTTTACCCTTTTTACTCTATGTCTAGAGTTTATAGATGTACCCATTTGTCTATCCTCCTCTTTACCCTTTTTAGGCTCTATGTCTAGAGTTTATAGATGCTCTTATATTTTCCCAAAGCATTAGGATGATCTTGGGCCCATTGATGTGATCTCTTATGGTTCTTTTTGATATGATCATTGTTTTAACCTTTTCAATTTTTTTATGGTTGGATTTCCTTTTAAGAACCATTAAGGTCCTAATTTGAAATTAATTTTCTATAAATGAACAACCATTATAATCCATTCACATAATAATAAATAAATCCAAACACTAGGGGATTATATAGATAATTTTTTAAGAAATTACAAATATTCTAGAGGGAATAAAGTAATCATTAGAGTATTCATTGAAGTACACAAGTTTATGTTAGGCACACACTAGCTTGTATGCCACTAAAGCTAATCCATCATTGAGATTTGTTAATTTTGTATATTTTATTATCTAGAGGCCTAACAAATATCAATATGGTTTTGTTAATCCTTAGTTTATCACTTGGCCCTAAGTGAATTATGGTTTCCTTATGTTTTCATATATTATTTCCCAATTAGGGTAAAAAGAAGACACTTATATTGTAAATAATTTGAGAAAAAATGTAAGGAATTAAGAAAGGCTTGTAGAGTCATAACCATGAAAAAAATTGTCAAGTTATTTTGGATATGTATGTATTATTTCCAAGAGCATACCAATGCACGTACTCCACATTAAAAGTAAAAACACTTCTAGGAGTCTTCTTTATTTTCCATATAAAAATTAACTCATATTTGTGTCACTTTGGGCTGCACATTTCCAATGTTACATCCTTACAAATTTCACCACATCATGAAATAGAATAAAAAAATCCTAAGCCTCGCATGAAACCTCTCTTCCATGATTTTGGAATTGATTATTTTGGATTCATTATTGTTTTGCACATTATATGGTCTAACTCTATGTAATTAGGTGGATGTGCTGCAATTTTGTGAAAACCTATTTATTTATATTATATTTTTGGGAACTAATGCTCTCTTACACCCTATTAGAGTTAGATATTTACTATATTGTGTTGGATCAATTTTTTTCAACTTTTATTGGGTTTATTGTACTAGATTTAAAGTGACTTAGGCTTTAACATAAGAAGAAAATCCTTATGTAATAAAAAATAAAGGTTTATATCCTAATTAATATATTGTATGCTAATGAAATTCAAAATAAGAATAAATGGTCCTAGCTTATGTTACTCTTGATTTTTCCAATGTGTACCAATTAGATATGATGATAAAGTACAATTAGGGTTATTATGGTTAGAGAGGAATCAAAATAAAGAAAACGATGTGAGAATGTACTCATAATATGCACATGAGTGTATTAGACTATCATCAAACTACTTATAAAATATCTTGATCTAGAACTCTATGCAAGACAAGTTCATGGGAAGAAAGAAAATTTTAACACCAAAAACACTTGAAGGGATAAAAACCTATATTTTAGGAAGTACACCTAATATGTTTATTGTGATATTATTTATTTGTGTCTCGAGTATCTAAATTTAGGGATAGAGATATGTGTTCGACCGTGTTGTGATAAGATATGGATTTTCCTTAAACCCTAGCCCTTATACTTGAGACCGAAAAGGGGTTAATGAAGATTGGGCTAGACTACTTTACCACACCCTTGCTGATGTTATAATAATTGCACTATGTGTCAATACTCAAGAGAGATAAATCCATATGCAACTTTCCCAAAATATGATGAGATGCATTTGATATAAAGTAATCAATAAAGATGGAGTTAGTGATTCATCCCTCACACTTAGCAATAAAGTATTGTACTTTAGGTTTGGCTCACAATGATCTAAAACAACAATATTGATGACTTTAGATTCATTAAATTGTTGTTATGATAGGGATATAAGGATATGTAAGATTCAATGTTTCTTTTTTATCTTATTAGAGTGACAGAGTGAAGGATCCCTAGATACATGTAATAAATTAGGATGTGTGTGTATTTATATGTGAATATTCATATGATTTCCCACTCAATTGACCTAAATATACCATTTATGCTGACTATACTAAGTTACCTTTTTTAAAAATTCATAGTTAAAAGTTCCAGGAAAAGTTTGTAGGGGTTAAAAATGATTATGGAAAAAATTATCCAAGACCTATAAACCTATCTAGAGTGCCAAAGAAATCAGGTCTAAGATAATTAAAATTTCATACAAATGTTTAGTAGAAGGTGTAGTTATTTTGGAGGAGCTGAGTTTGAGAGCAATTATCATGTAGTGAAAGTAGGGTGTGTGATAGAGTAGGGGAATGCATTATGTTGGTAAATTTATGTGTATATGGTATATATATAAAAATAAGTTCAAAATTCCATATTTCTAAGATCTACGATCAACTTCAAGTATTAAAATTACTCCCTTTTAATTTATTCTTAAAAATTCTTAATTAAAAGGAAAGAAAAAGTAAATACAATGTTGAGCATTGAAAATGGCTAATTACTAGCCATGCGTGAAGGTTAGAGATCACAAACAAGGGTGTGTGCACAAAGTGCAAAACGTAGGAAGGGTCGGTGTGTAAAGGTTTGTGCATGAGCACACGGGGTTCATGACTTAGTCAATTTTCCAAAACATGACTAAAAATAGTAAAGTAGAGATGGAGTGACATCCAAGCAAAGATCCAAAAATAGACAAAAGAAGGGTAGCTTGGGATGCACACAAATGAGCAATAATCATGAAAAACACATATAGAGAAAGGATAAAGAACACACATGGTTCAAGCCAATAATAAGATTAAAGCATGTAAGATTTGGTTTAAATATAGCTTGAATCTATTGTTAGCACAAGTTGTAAAAAGAAAACACTCTATTGTAAGAACATATTATTAGGAAAGTGCATGGAGGTGATGAAGGGAAATACTCCACCGTATATATATATATATATATATATATATATATATATATATATATATATATATATATATATATATATATATATATATATCTATGTGCGTCTTTATTTGGATAGAGTTGGATGAGTAGGTATGAGAGTAGCATGCTTTATTTGGATAGAGAAGTATGAGAGTTTTTGTGAATTGATGCTATTAGAAATATGTTGATGCATGTAGTACTCGAGACTATAGCCAAGTTTTGTGTGTTGGGCTGTAAGAAATATAATATGTAATAAAAAAACTTGTTTATGTAATCAATTATGGTTTGCAATGGAAAATTGTATATGGGTTGTTAAATTGACTAGATTGAGTATAGAGTTATGGGAATTCAGATCTTGTTATTCATTCTTTATGTTAAGTAAATTTCCTTATTATATGTGTTGCCAATTGTTTATAATATGATAAATCTTACATGAATGAATGTTATTTTTATAATTATGAACATGCATGATAAAATCTTGCTAAGCATAATAAAGGAGGGACTGAAGGCTGTGCACACTTCGAGTGAGCTTCCAAACTTGTCTGGATGAAGTGTTAGCATGCATAGCTACATTGGGTAATAAAATACTAGATTTTGGTTCCATTTCCAAGACCTCTTTTTCAAATTTTCTACTAGGATGTTGCATGCAGATGGTGTTTCGATTATCTTTGGATAATATTGAGAATTGGATATATGATGGCCATGGCACGTTTTCTTAGATGTATAACAATGGACCTGATTTTTATGTGCAAAAGTAGGTGGAAGAAAATCTCTATGAATTCTTATATAATACATTCTTCAAATTTTTCCCTAGTAGAATTATACTAGTGGTTGGTGGCTTACGTGAATAACAGAGGTGTTTAGATTGGTAGAAAGAAAGTGTGGAGACAAGAGGATTATCGGGCACTCTCGATTTAGATAAGTCATGGAAAAGAGTTATGGATCATTAGTGGGAAGGTGTGTTGCACACTTATACCTTGGATTACAAAAATTTGACATACTTTTTCCTATATGAAGCAAAGTTTTGGTTTTTGTGAGCAGCCAAGAGGATCTTAGGCGAATGGATATTTTATCTTAAATCCTCAATACGCAATCACGCGACACCTTTACCTATCAAAATATTGATGGTTAAAATGGGAATGGAGAACTTACTAATGGTGAGCTAAACTCCACTAATATTTGGTGGGGGCGGTGAAGATCTAAACACCGCATAGGGGAAGGAAGCATGTTTGGGAAGGATGGTGGTGGACTTGACATGTGGAAGAAAGGAAGAGAGATGAAAGATGACTCTGTATAATGATGCATAAAAGAGAGCAATTGATGAGGCACCAAGGTTGAGAATAACTAGTGAAGTTATGAGAGCCCTATAGAATGTGAGGGACCATAAGATCATGTCATCCCAACATTGGGAAAATTTAGTAGAGAGACCCGGGTCAAGATATCCGATGAGAGTGCATTTGAGGTGAAAATGAGAATGGTAAGTAAGCATCTAACCCTGTGACTTGGCCACCTAGCCCTTGTGCAAGGTGTTCCAAATCAAGAGGTAGTTGTATAAGAGCATCATAGTGAAGGTGAGTAAGGAGGATATCCATGTTTGATAAGAGATACAGTAAACATATTTTAGTGACCAATCAAGAGGCGCAATGGATTAAGGACATACACATGGTAATGGGCAAAAAGGTGCCAATGTTTAAAAAAACATTAACTTTTGGGGGTATCTTCACATAACGTATAATCGGGATAGAGCATTGGTTTACAACTCGTTGAAGTTATCCTATAGGTGCAACTATAACATATATGGTTGGTGTCCAATTTTACACAACCACTAGAATGAAAGGAAGTTCACATGTGCTCAGGGAAGGATGGCGCAGATATATAGGACCACATGTCATGAAAAGAGGCTTAGGTGTTTTAGGTCCGCCACACGGAGGAAACCTCATGGTGTAGGACAAAGCTTAGGATCTAATCCCACTCCAAGGATAAGGAACACAACCATTGGGGAAGGAAAAAAAAACCATGAAAACCATTAACGCAACCTTAGCATAAAAAATACCCTAAGATCTATTTCGAGATGTCACTTCACTTTCATTTGAGAGTATATAGGTGTGGAAGATTTAGCCGAGCATGTGCATAAGTGTGGGTTACTATGGAGGGATAAGGGGTTAACAACTCCTGGATAGGAAGGTAAGTCAGAAAAAATTAATTTTTTCCACTACACTTCAAGGGTGCACACACAACTCGGTATAGGAAATATGATCCAAATGGTGACTACGGTGTATTATGATGCATTGCATGATACATTTTTAGCTGAATTTCACATTCCAAAGTTTAAGCAAAAATTATTAACATGCTAAAGGACATCAAGAAAGGATTATCTGAAAGTGTGAGGGAGTATGATGTGTATTTTAAGAATCTATTATCCTAAGCTATCTTATGATATTCATCAAAGCTAACATTCTCAAAGTGGTTTTTGGAGGCTTGCTGATTCCATTTCAAGGGATTTATCACATAAAGATTTACTCGATCTACATGAGGCATTAGAAGCAACTCTACATGTAGAAGTAGTTGAGAGTATAGATATAGTGGTAATTCCATTCCTTGAGGAAAAAACAACAACTATGGCTACACACTTCAAAATTTTGTTTTCTAATTCAATGGATGAGACACATAGTGAGTTATGGTGTACTTATTGTGAAGTGGAAGGACATACGAAGGATAGTTGTTTGTGTAGGAATAAGCATGCCTTGTTAACATCTTGTGAGATTTGCCACAAGAATCACAATGTTCAAAATTTCCACTCTTGCATTATGTGGCATAGAAGAATATCTCTATGTACTAAAATATTTTTGATGACACACATACACATGATACAACCGAATGCCATTTGATAGACCATATTCATTAAACATGTGAAATCGGATTTCGACTGCACCACTATGGATAATAGTTCTCGGTGTGCAAAAAGGATAGATTAATGAAGGGAATAACAATGGAGATGGTGGATTTTGAGGTGGATATCATAGCAGAGGACATGGTGGTGGAGGAAGGCTCACACATGACACATGTTATACTTTGGATCATAAGATCATTATTAGCATCAGTTCCTAAGAATCGGTTTATGTATGTATCTTGTGTGGAAAGGAACACAAGGTTGAGGATTGTCTAGACCTCTATGAACATATGTGTAAGAAAAAAAAGGACAAAGGAATGGGGATGATTAAGGTGGAACACACAAAGAATGAGAAATGAGAACCTAAGAATATAGTTAATCTATAACTCAACCTATGTTAGTTACTATGCGCATAGAAGCAACACACATGCATGATCATATTAAATAAAAACCTCTTATCATGAGAGAGGAGATTATACATGTTAAGTATCTAGATGTGGCTCATCAAAAGGAGGTATATAAGGAGACCATGGAATTATTAAGGACTTATAGGATGAGATCGATGCTTGAAATAATAGGCACATGAGAGAGAACGTGTAAAGAGCATTAAACTTCCTCAAAGGGATGTGGATGATTTGAAATAGGTATGTAGGATGTTACGCTAGAGAACACCATTCCTTTGTTGGGATAATGGCTATGGGAGAAAGTACCACACGCAGAGTTGAATGAGAGCACAAATCCTTCATGCAAATTTACCACCACAAACCATGAATATGACAAGGAGATAACACTAGATGCAAGTGATAGATGGTTGGTTGGTGAGCAAAATTTTATTGACATAGGTGCAGAGGTCGATGTCCCGACATTAGATGGTTGGAACCAAATGGGAAGGCCAAAATTACATATATCTTTGAATGTGATGTACATGGAAAATATGAAAAGGGCCATACCTATTGGTGTAGTGAAATATGTCTCTATTACTATTCAGTGGTGTAAAATTTACATGTGACTTTGAAGTTTTAAAACTTCATTGAGGCGAGATCACTTCCCAATGCTACTTGGACATCCTTGGTGGTATGCTAATAATGTAGATATGTGCTTTAGAAAAATATATATTAGTTTTGAGAACAAGGAGGATATTTTGTCATAACCTTGGATGATGTGAAGGTTGTAACTTATACAAATCCTATCAATGAGGAAGAGCTCAACCGAATCTATGCACATACAGAGCATGACCCGTAGAACATGGAACCATAAAAGGAATGCCTACTTCATCGGAAGATGTGCAATCTATCAATGATACTACCAGTATTGCTTGTGAAAATTGAGCCCATGGAACTTATGAATTGGTAGGCCACGAGGTTAAGGGAATATTCATCCAAATGATTTAGCCACACATGATCAAACATTTGGGCACAAATCGATTACGAGGTATAATGTGGAAGAGGAACCTAAATATTTCTAGTGTGTGATGGAGGAACAATGGAGAAATGAGGGAGATAGATGGATTATGATGGTCTATATATTATGCAAGACAACAAAACATTGATGGGTGACACACAAATATAACCTATTGGGTTGGGTGTGAGGTAAGGGTATCCTTTTTAAAAAGGTTTACTTGGAGCAACGTTCCCTCTCTTGTACATGACTATGATAGGAAGAATCCTGCTTTGGTACACATCCAAAACTATGAGAGATAATGAGCATAAGGTTAGGAGCATATAATACCATCTCTTTGGGTGCATAATTTCTACTCTACACTACGAGGAACATTGATGGAAACCAACAAAACCAACACACCTACATGACTATTTTCAATGTTTCTAATGCTTATCTCCCCTTTGACATCTATGAAAAGGGGGAGATTTCTAACCATTATGTGTTAATATTTTCATTGATGTCAATTCCATTGATGTTAAAGGGTGTCATGTGGTCATGTGAGTCTCTATGATGTGTTTTTTAGGTGTCAAGCATGAAGATTGAGTGGTTTGGTGAGTTTTATGTAGTCCTAGTACATGGTCTAGGGTGTTGAGTCATGGTTTGAGTCCTCCCAAGTGATTTGGAGTGTGTCATGATGTCATAAATGGTCTATGAGGTGTGTTATAGGTGTTCATGGGTCTGCATGAGGTCAACATGGTTAGTTCATGAGTTTTCATGGTTGAGTCAAGTCATTCCAGGCTTGTTTCTAGCCCTGAAACATGCAAAATGAGGTAGAGATATAAGATTTAGACCCAATAAGTTTTTAAAATCATGGTATCAGCATGGTGATGGTATATAAGGCTTGTGTGGTGAGTTTGGTGTATGAAATCGAGATTTGGTGCTTCTATGAGGTCCTTGGGAAGTAATAGGTGAGAAATAGGTAGTTTAACACATGCAAATGAGATTGGATAGAGAGTTACAAGAATATTTGAGATATATGGTGAATATTTTTAGGTATATTATGTTTTCATGATGCTTCATGACAAGTCTCAGGTCATTTTGAAGAAGATTGTGTAAGTTATGCAAGTTTTGGGGAAACCGGGTAAGTTACAATGTGTTTTTCAAGAAAATTTGGACCTTTTGATGCTCGTTATGAACTGTATGCTTTGCATGGGGACCTGATATCTTTGTCATATCTTCTTAGGTTAGTTATGAATATTTCAAAAAAATAATGAGGTGATTTTATATTCACATTTTTATGAATAATCGCATTAAAAAGGTAACGTGGTTTGAAACCCTAGTTAAACCCTAGCTAGAAGTAGCTTGCAGAGAAGTGCGTATTGAGCCAATTTTGTTTGATAGTCCAAAATTTATGATTGGATTTTTATATGACTCCTCCATATTTTTAGAAAGGTATGTTAGTGCATGTGGTGATATGTGGGTCCCACATGAATATGCTAGTTTCTCGAAGAGTTTTAGTTTAAGGAGAATTTCTCCAAATGAGGTAATGTATAAATTGGAATTTATGATATCCCAGGAGGTTCATAGATGTTAATGAATTTTTAGGTCATGTTTATGCTGAACATTTACAAAGTGCCCTATCTATGAGGACTAGTTTTTTGGGAAGTTTGGAGTAACCTTTAGTAAAATGGACATATTAAGAGCTACAAGATGAGTTAGGAGATGATTCAAGTTGTGTTGTGAAGATGTTTTAGATATATTTACAATGGTGTATAAAAATATAATATTGGACAAGGTATTTAAAAGATATGACTTGTTTTTTAGGGTCAAGTTTGGAGGATGCTCATTCTAACAAGGTGCATGTAACTACATGAGGTAAAGTGATGATTATGATTTTATAAAGATTGGTGAAGGTTGTTTATGGATTATAAATAATTTATAAGTGTTTTTAAATTATTTTTTTAATCTTGGAAGTAGTTTTTGGTGATGGAGTATGTTGGGCTAGTTGTTAGTTCTTGAGTCCAAGAAAGGATAAAAAGTAGTTTTAGAGAGATTGGCTTGTTTCAAGGCATTAAACCTAGATTTGAAAGGATTTATTATATGTTCTAGAAATTTAATTTATATATATTTGTAATTTGGTATGGATTGTCTCATGATGAAGTGTTTTTGGTCATTCGGAGTAAATTTTTGAAGAGGTTTGAATCGCATTTTCAAGATAGTTTTGTTCTTATCGAAGTATTGAGTTGTTTGGAGCATAAAATGGATGAGTTGATGCTTTATACCACTTGGAAAGTGAAGAGGGGTTAATTTTTAATATATTTAATTAATTTAGAGGAATTTAATGTATCATAAATGGTGTTAACTAGTTGGATTTGTAAAATAGGTTTTTAGGAAGCTTGATTTTGTGAAGACAAAATTTGTTGTGGTTTGAACTAGTGGGTGTTTCATGAGCTATAACTTGCATGGATGTGTTTTAAAGGTCTTGGGATTTCCATAGAGTGGTCACATGCCATATTTTATGTGTTCTTGGGTGGTCTTGAGGCCCAAACGTAAAATCATGTTATTGGAAACAACTGTTTTGTGAAGGTAATGAGCCAAGTGGGCCCATTAAATGAAATAATTTGATTGGTTCAAGTTAATTGTGACCATATTTGATGTTTAAATGATATATTAATCATGTTTTGTGAATATTAATCTTGAATAAACATAGTTTTGGCATGATTATATTTTTCTCATTCTAATGGTAGGGTTTTGAGGATTTTTAGTGTATAGATGAAGGTTTTTGGCATGGTTTACCTATATGGGTCATATGCGACCATTCAGAATGAATGTAATTGAATTTAATAATTTTTAATAGGTCTAATTTATCATGAGGGACAAAACTCCTTCATGTTTGTGAGTTGAGAATCTTATAAAGCATAGTTATGAGTCCATTTGGGGCTAGTCTTGCAGTGGGGAAAATGCGAACTAGAGGAGAGTGTTTTGCAGGTATGAAGACATGATTTGAAAGATGATAATATTTGTTTCAGGTTGAATATATTTTTACAGCATGTGTACAAGATATTAGAGGCAAAACAAGTTGAGGAAAGAGCAATCTTGTGCAAGTTGAAGAAGGTGTGCTTGAGCAAGTGTTCAAGGAGTTCGGAGCTGAATCTTGTGATCACCATCGATGAGTTGTTATAGCATATCATCAGTGATATTATCATCAAAATATTGTGTGATGTGTCATATTCATGCAAGTCTCTTGTTGTGAGTAATATCAATAAGGGTTTAGGGGTTGGTGTCTCATTAAAGAAATCTCTTGTGATGTGTAATATTCACTTAAGTATTTTTTGTGTGCAATATTAGAAAAATTTATTAGTGGTTTTCCTACCCTTGATGGTTTCCACTTATATCTTGTGTTATGGTGTCTCTCTCTTTCTCATGGTTATTTGAATGTATGTTGTATGGTTGTTTGCATAGACTAATGAAAGGATGAATGGTTTATGGTTTGATAAGAAAAATGAAAGTGAAATGATATTACCCCCACTCTTATTCCATTGTGCTTCCAACATCGATAAAGTTGGCCACATGGAGAACTAATGAAAATATTATGAGTTTCCATGTGTTCACCATTTTCCCGATGCGGATGATATGGAAGAAGAATTTGTGGCATGAAAGATTTTATCTCGGACATAATACATCAAAAAATTTGAAAGGGAAGTTAAGAACATTTAGTATAATACCAATTTACCTGTCAAAGGAATACCCATGGAGATTCATATTGTCTACTTTTTTTACACAATATACTGTATGAACCTGTGTTTATACAGTAGTAATCGAGAAGGAACTTGCTAGAAGTTTGAATGCAGGTTCTCGAGTAACAAACATGGTAATTAATACAATGGACTAGGTGGAAGGCCTTGGTTATGAGTTGATTCTACATATTATTGATATGTTTAGAGTAGATGTGATGTTGGTTCTTGGACAAAAAGACTTTATCTCGCATGCGCTACATTGGACAAAATGATGATCTATTTTGGTAATGAGAGGTGGAATTTTTGATAAATGAAGGTTATGATGGTGCAACAATAGATTTTGTTCTTTGGAAAATTAAGGTCAAAAATATTTAATTAATTTGTTCACCAAATTAATTAAATATCACATTTTTATAAGATATAATGTAAAACATATTTAATTAATTTGTCTATCAAATTAATTAAATATCATAATTTGATGTAAAACCCAAGTTGAGTCAACTTGAGGTTAGTAATAGGATAGAGATAGGCTTGGTGGTTTTATAACTACTTTTGGGAGAATAATGCCTATAAAAGGTTGTATTGTAATTGTAAAGGGTTTTTCTCTCACCAATTATTTTGGGAACTATTTTATCTACCTCTACTAGATAATACCACTATAACTTTGTGTACATAGGTTTTCCCTCATGAATACAATGCATTTTATATTCTATGTTAATGGTTCTTAATTACAAAATTTTCCATTTTATTTTTGATTGAATAATGAATGTTGTTTCTCCTTCATAGTGTGATTTATGCTTAGGTGATCGGACTTTGTGCTCACTATCGTGGTATGTGGACTTTGTGCCATATAAACTTATTCTCAAGAAGAAAAGACCTGTGTTTTCCAGTTTCACATTCATCATTGTATGATTTTTTGTTAGATGGAAATTTTTCTTTTGTGTAATTCTCGCTTGTAATCTACACTTCTCCTTCTCATCCTTCCAAATTTGTAAGTATGGTGATATTAGTTTATCGTCTTTCCAAATGATTACATTTTTGTGTTCTTCCCTTCTTTTCCTCCTCATTCCTCTTTTACCTCTTTCTTCCCTTTTCCCAATTTTGTTTCCTTTTGTGCTTTTTGGTAAAAAGTGCTAACAATACCAAAATAAAACTTATCATACGAGGGAACTACCCCTCTCAAAAGTAGAGGAAAGTCACCTTGTTGATAGTTGAAAATCCTTGAGTGTTGCTAGTTTTTTATGTGCTTCCATTGGGCATATTTAGTGACATAAAATTCACCCAACAATTTTTGGAAGCTCTATCGTGGATCAAACTTCATCACATTCATTACCTAAATAAAGGAACCTTCCAAGAATGAAGGAAAGATGAATAAAACTTATTGGCCCGCATAAAAAGTTAAGTGAAAATGATGGGGACAAAGATGGAGATCTCCTATTCAAAAATTTCAAACTCCAAACAATCTATAACATGCCCAATTTTTGGTGATTTTCTATGGAGGTATGAATTCACAAACACTTTTAGTAACTCGTTAAACATAAAAAGTAAGAAATACATTTCCATAGAGCTCGATATTCCATGTGAAAATAAGAAATTCACTAGTGCACCTGTATTTTCTACAAAAATGAAAGAAACAAGTGAAGGAGAGGATAGAGAGATAAAAAAATTGCTACATCGAAAATCCAGAATTAAATATGGCTCAAGTTTCAAGAGAGTGCTACAAGAGGAAATAAAATGAAAATAACACTTGCAGATGATAAAAATATATATAGTTGATGAAGTATGTAAAAATATAATATAGAAAGTTCCAAGCATGTGAGGAGGAAAAACAGATTCATGAAGAACCAATGGGTGAGTTCGAAACACTTCATAACGAGAAGGAGAACATTTTGGTTCCAAAGTTTTTCCGATGATTCTTCACATTAAAAGGTATTTATTCATCAATGATACTTCAACTTCACCAATGAATGTCCTTTTGTTGCTCTCGCCTAATGAATGTCAACATGATATTCCTTCAAATAATGAAGAATACAAACAATTTAAGGCTCCATTTCAGCCTAAAATGGAGTTCTTAGAGTATTTATCATGCATCGGGAGTGAAATTCCCTATTTTGAAAGAAATGATCCTATGTTGGTTGAGGTTGATGTTCATCATGAAAATATGGAAAAAGATAATCTCTCTCCTATGTTGAAAGAACTTCAAGACAATGAATTGAATGAGGTAATTTTTGATGAACCTCTTGTTTTTTGAATTATTTTAACAAGGAAAAGTGTCTAAATTTGAAGAAAAATATATCAATGAGCTCACCAATCATCCTATCATATTTTTTGATGAGATAAACACACATGAACTCCCTTGCAATCTCTCAAAACAAATAAATAACAAGAATCAATGTCTAGAATATTTTTTTCACAATCATGATTGCATCAGTCTTGTTTTAACCCATTCTTTGAAATACAAACAAGAAGAAGAAGATGTCATTGTTGATAAATTTTATCTAGTATCATAACTATTGAATTCCTTTCTAATCATGAAGACAAATTAGGAATGAAGTTTGTGCCTAAAGAGCAAGATCTTTTGGAAGAACGTAAGAATGCTGATTTTGAAAAAATGGCAAGTTTGTTTTCTGAAGACAAGATAGAAATTGTAGAGATGGAAGAAAATGTAGATGACAAATCATTCAATGGTTACTTCCTAACTCTTATAGGAATTTATTATAAGGAAAATCCTATGGAAGTGCATGAGTTTCAAGAGCATTGTTGTAATGATTGCTTCAAATCTCACATAGATATTATCAAGACTTTATTGAAACATGATGTTAGTGCTAAAAGGATCATGACTCCTCTTGAATCTAGTTTTCAATTTTTAGTGGTTTGTAGTAGAGTCTAAGCAAGGGCCATATAAGCTTTTTTGCATGGTTCTATTCCTCCACTTCCTCATTTGCAGAGAGGAAGAAGTTTCGGAAGATGTTCAACTTTTCACCGGAATGGGTAATTTTATAATGGAGTATCATTATGTGGATGGTATACTTGCTTCCATTTTTATTTTCAAGCCATGTAATGATCCCACAAAAATTTGGTATTCCTAGTTGTTCATTTTCAGTTTTGGATGCCTTGTACCTTTAGTGTGCTATTTCACAAAGGTACTTACTTTTCTTAGCCTGTTTATGGATTTGTGTAAAATTTGTACATTCCCTTCCCTCTTTGTAAATAATCTTTCTTCCTTGTAAATATCTTCCTATTTTTTGCTTGCTTCCTTTTCCATTTTCCTTGTGTTTCTATGTGCACATTTTGTTGGTACAACAAAGTGTTGGGAATGTTCCATACATTTATGTTAAGCCTTAGATTTTGATAAGGCACTATTCTATTCCCAAGATTTTAGATTCTCGAGCTATAACTTGTTATTGTTATGAACAATTTGTGTCATATCCTAGCCGAGCCAACAATTGTCACTAAAAATAATATTGTTCATTTTTTTAATCATTCTTAGCTCCATTCAAATCAAATTAAGATGAAAAAGAATTAAAAGCATGATGGATTTATTTATTTGAAAGGATCAATTTTCATTTTGGAGGATAGTTGGCAATGTCACTTCTTTGTGGAACAAATGGAAGTGTTCCAGTGTTCCATCACTTCTATGTATTTCCACTCCACACTATCATAAAATGGTCTATAAAAGTTCCTAATTCATTTCACTACGACTTCTAGCTAAAAAAATTAATCTTAATCGTGGAATCGACATTTCATGGAACATGGGGAATAGTTCCCATGTTCTCTGGTGCTCGATTGGATGACCCGCCTAAACCTTGGAAGCCGCTAGGTAATCGATGAAGGAGGACTTCTAAGGAACTCATGGAACATTCCTCACGTGCTTCTATTCCCCAAAATATTCACTTGATCGACATACACTTGAAATTTTTGGTGATAGTATCGATTAAGTTGGCCTAGTGGAGAACCGATGAAAAATCTGAGTTTCCTTGTGTTCATCATTTTCCCGATGCAAACCGATATGGAAGAAGAATTTGTTGCACATAATATTTTATCTTAGACATAATCTATCGGAAATTTGAAAGGGAATTTAATAACATTTAGTATAATGCTAATGGACCCTATTAAAGGAATACCTCTCGAAGATGCCTATTGTCTACTTTTTTGGGCACAATCAACCAAGTATGTACCTAGGTTCATCTTTGCCGAAGTCTTGGAGAAGGAGCATTTTAGAAGTTTGGAATTGCATGTGCTCGAGCAATAGGCATGGTAATAAATACAATGGGATGGGTGGAAGGCCTTGTTTATGAGTTGATGAGTTAATTATACATGTTATTGATACGTTTAGACAAAAAAACTTTACGTGGATATATATATATTATATATATATATATATAAAACTTTATAATATATATAATAGATATATATAGAAGGTTGCTTCCATGCACTATTTTGGACAAAATGATGATCTATTTTGGTAATGAGAGGTGGAAATTTTTATAAATGAAGGTTACGATGGTGCAACAATAGATTTGGGTCTTTGAAAATTAAGGTCAAAATATATTTAATTAATTTATTCACCAAATTAATTAAATATCAAATTTATATAAGCTATAATGTAAAACATATTTAATTAATTTGTCCATCAAATTAATTAAACATCATAATTTTATAAAACCAAGTTGAGTCAACTTGAGGTTGGTAATTGGTTAGAGATAGGTTAAGTAGTTTTATAACTAATTTTGGGAGCATAATGCCTATAAAAGGTTATATTGTAATTGTAAAAGGGTTCTTCTCTCACTAATCCTTTTAGGGACTATTTTATTTGCCTTTACTTGTATAATATTGCTATAAATTTGTGTATAATTTTCCCTCATAAATACAATGCATTTTCTATTGTTTTGTTAATGGTTCTTAATTACAAAATGCTCCATTTTACTTGTGATTGAATTATTAATGATGCTTCTCATTCATAGTGTGATTAATGCCTAGGTGATCGAGTTTGTGTTATTGTCGAGTACATGGACATTGTTCCATATCAACATATTCTCAAGAATATAAAGACTTTGTTATTTTTGGTTTCACATTCATCGTTGTATGTCTTTTGTGCTAGATAGAAAGGTTCTCCTTTATGTAGTTCTCTCGCTTATAATTATACTTATCTTTCTCATCCTTCCAACTTTGTAAGTATGGCGATCTTGTATGGTCAAGAAAGAATTGTGTGTCCTCGATAGATAGATTTTCAAAACTTTGTGCCCCTAGTTTATCATTCTTTCTAGATGCTTACATTGTTGTGTTATTCCTATATTTTCCTCCTCGATCCTCTATTCCCTCTTTCTTCCTTTTCCTTTTTTTCCCTTTTGTGCTTTTCTATAAAAAGTACCAAAAAAACAAAAATAAAACTCATCATATGAGGGAATTACCCCTCTCAAAATAAGAGGAAAGTCACCTTGTCAATAGGTGACAATCCCTAATCTTGTTGCTGGTTTTTATGCTCTTTCATTAAGATATTCAAAGTGACATAAAATCCACCCAAACAAGACCAATTGATCTTATTCATAAGAAAAAAATAACAAGAGATCTAGGTTTTCGTGGATGATTGGTGATGTATGTATTTAGGTCATTAAGATTTGCAATAGTAAATTCATGAGAGGTTCTATCCATGTTAGGAAAGAAATAATACAATAAAGGGTGTGATAAAGTTAGGTTCACCTAGGGATAATTTTAGTGGCGAATATTCGTAACATGGAAAAAATTTCATTTTAGAAAAATTTGAAAAGGTGATTTTTTTGGAGTACGTCAGTGTCCTGTTCACCTAAAATTTACAATATATTTTTTTTTTGGGGTCAGCTTCACCTACATTTGAAAACATCTCCTATAAAAACCTAGGTGATTCATTGGGTAGTATACTACCACCAGGCACCATACTACCACCAGTACTTACCAACACCATTTTTGAAGACACATGACTCATTGAATTTCACATGACAAATGGGTCGTTATGTTAACGCGTAGCGTGATAGGAATTTTTTTGACGCTTGCGACTCATTAAATTTGCTGACACGTGATAAGGAGGTATTGGATGCATGACTTAGTGAAATCACCGACGTGCGACTTGGTTTCGTGACGCGTGAATTAGTTTCCTCGACGTATGACTTAGTGTTATACGAGCGTGCACTCTAATTTTATCCGACGCATGACTTACTTCTTTTATTGATGCATGAATCTATTTAGAATAATGGAAGGTGCTAGTCCTCAGAATGCGAAGACCCAAAAAGTAACTAAGAAATCTCAGAAGTCCTTGTTCAAGTGTTTTGGTAACTGTTGATACAGATCAACGCAACTACCAAAGAACTATATAGATTCCACTAGAAAGAATCGAATCGAATCGACTATGTGGAAGGTAATATCGAGGTGGACATGCATTTTACAGTATCAACCAAATGACACCTATGATGATACCATGCCAGATCTTGAAGATATACTTGTTGAGATGCTAGATCCTGAAGATATTCTTCTTATTGGGTGTAACCATTTGTGGATTGCATAAAGATATCGCACATACAAATACTCAAAGCAAAATGGAACATAGAAATCAAATTCAAATTCTGGTTCACGAAAGAGGAAACCCGGTGATTGTGATATTGCTCAAAATTCTACTAAAAAAGTAAAAATTGAAAATGAACAAGAATATGTGGACCATTGGGAGGACATATAAGTTTGATTGGGCTGCCAAATTTTTTGTTTATCGAACCTCGTACTAAAAGGAATGATAACCAGATCGTGTAAGCCAAGAACATAGATGTTAATCAAACATCACGATTAATAAGATGAAAGTAATTCACCGAATAACTTTACATAAACCTGCGCAAAACAAATCAGCAGCAATCTCATATATTATTATGGAACTCAATGAAATACAATGAGAATGGGCCTTGCTTAAATAGGCAAGGAATAACAATCTAAGAACCATTTAAGGTCGTAGATCAAGCCATAAATCATGGAAAGAACTAGCCATCAAAGAACTAGTCAAGTCCATAGATTTATGAGAGAACTAGACATCAAGGATCTAGTCAATACCATAGATCTAGGAAAGAACTAGTCAATAATAGATCAAGGAAAGAACTAGACCTAACAACTAAATAATATCTCCTAATATCCGAATAAATAAAAAGAAATATCCACACATGTAAGTGGGTGAGGATAAATACAATAAAGGTAAATAATGTACCTAGGTGAACATGAGCTAAGGTAAATACCTACTCTAACATGTACATATATCTAATTCATAATATATCCCATCTAAATGTACATTTACATTATGTACGTGGAAATTGGGAAAGTAAAAATAATGCAAATGAAGCTAGACACTATAGAAAAACACTATGGAAAACAATATTTGACTATAACGGGGGCGGATGGCCAGAAAATCAAAACACATAGGTGGAAAACTGAAAAAGAATGCATGCATGTTAAATACATAGTGGATTATGAAGTGGAGCAGAAAAAATGCAAACATCTCATGGAAAAGGGAGGAACGATCACATCGTAAATTGGTAAGATGAATCAAACAAATCTACATGCAAAACTCATACAATTCTCTACTTTATTTCACATACTAAAGAAAGGAAGACCAATTTTGGATTTCCTCGATTTCAAAGTTTTGTATCAATATAATGGAGTGCCCAATGTACCTCAGTCTCATTGGTCTGAAAGTAGTGCATGGGAAATGGAAAAATGCCTTTCAATGATAGAGAAGGAAGATTTGAAAGAGAATGTGAAAAAATCAAAGTTTATCTCTCTTTCCATTGATGAAGTGACATCGATCAACAACACCGCATGGGTATGTATCCATGTCTATACTTTATAAAATCATATAAGGACACCTCATCTCATTGGGTGTTATGAAAATAGTTGAAAGCGTAATGTGAAAACCTTTATAAAATAGTTGTTTCTCATTTGAAAGATATTGTTGGAATGACTGATTATGAAATCGCTATGAAGTTGGTATGCGTTGGAGTAGATGGTGCATCAGTCATGTAGGGTCACCGAATAGGGTTGTGTGTTAGATTACAAACAACAGTAGCCCCATATATGCTACCAATTCACTATATGGCTCACAAAATGAATTTAGCGTATAAAATGGTAAGAAACTATGAAAAATGTTGCTAAAGTAGAAGACCTTATAAGAGAACTTCATGCCTATATGGAAAGTAGCCCAAAGTGATTTCTTGAGTTCCAGAAATTCACAATTGGAATTACAAATGGAAAAAAAATTCTAAAGGATGTTGAGATGATATGGATCTCTTTGTATGAACTTGCATGCAGAGTTTGTGAGGAGTATCCTTCATTGGTTGGTTTCATGCACAAATATTGTCATGAAGTTGATAGGGTGAGGGACTTGTTGTCATTTAATTGATTTGGAGACATTGCTTACATTGGTTGGTATTCTTCCAATGTTGTAGGAGATCAATACACTGATGAAGCATACACATGGGAGATTAATCTATATTGTGGATTTTATACGGATGAGAAAAATGGTATGTCAAAGTCTTGATGTCTTGTACTATTCCCAAGATAGTTTTGATACACCTGTTTTTGAGAATTGGAAATCTTTGTTAAATCTTTAAAATCCTAGTAACTATTTGAGATTTAATATCCACGATCACCTTTACATCAATGTTAATGGGAGGGACATACCACTACACATTTTACAAAAATGTCAAGCTATTCCAGGATCAGAATGAGAAGATGTTCTGTGACACGTAATCTCTTTGAGTCTGTTATAGTTGAAACAAGAATAAAGCTTACAAAATTTTCAGAATCCTTATCATCATAAATTAGAGAATGTTTCTCCAAAGATAAAATTCTTGAAGCAATGGGTGTGATGAATCCTAATTTTTGGAATACTGAAGGTGGTCATATAGATTTGTAAGAAAGCATTTCCATAAATCCATGGGTAAAATAATGGAACATTTCACAAAGACTTCAGAGTTAAAGGGTATGGAAATCAAAAGTATACTGAATGTTGATTTATTAAAGTTTCAATCAACAAATTTTGCAACAACAATGAGGAACCAATATAAAAATTTAGATGAAACTTCTGAAAGTGGTGCTATTACAAGGCTATGGCGAGGAATCTATCAAAGTTCTATTTTACAAGAAGACATTAGTGAATATTTCAAATTATATGAGTTATTCCAAAAATGATCTTGGGGTTTATGGAGGACGAAAGGGTTTTCAAAGTGCTTTATCATTTATAAAATCAAAACCGAGAAATAGGTTGGATAAAAATCTTGAAAGTTGCATGAGGTGTTATGTATCTCACTACTCCATGGAAACCTTTCCTTTCGATAGAGAAATTACACATTGGAATTCCCTTTCCAAAAGAAGAGGTGTGAATAATACAGCTACAAGTACAACTGTTCCCAATGATGAGAGTGGAATTGGTGCATCGTCACACTTTACAAAAGAGAACATCGAGTTTAAAAAGAATTTATTGATAATGGATTGTTTCAACTTTAAATAGGTATCTCCTTGACCTTACTTTTATTGTTTGTCACCTTACATTTTAACTATGGTTATTTATTCAATTTCATATTAACTCTACAGATGCAAATATTGATTGAGGAGGCTTTTTATCAAATTTTGTTTCAGATCTTGTTATCATTAAAGATGTTTCATGTTACAGGTATATATATTTACATTTATTTAAATACAATTATTTCATCTTTTTAAAAAAAACGTGGGTTGACATCCATCCGAGGAAGCTCACACTTCTCGGGACTGACAATGTCAGGCAACTCACCCATCTATCTACTAATCCATTTCTCGTGTTGAGTTTTCTTAAATCAAAGATCTAGCACACTACGAAGGATGATTTCTCATATTCCTTCCATATGCTTTTTCACAGCCATCTAAAACACAAGAGGTAACTTAAACCCTATCATATGACATTTCTTGATTTTTTACAATTATGTTTAATTTATTTTTATATTTGCAAAATGCTTTGATATATTGTTTAAACTTTGTGGGATAAAATCACACAATCGAATTTTACAAAGAGAGGAATATTTTTCCATATTAAGATGTTTATTTCATAACACATTCCAAATTTTATACAATTCATCATCCACAATCCTGCTTGAAGCTAAATCTACGTCCACATAAAATTCATCATTATCCATATATATTTTAATGTCATCATCCACATCTAATGTCATCATATCACTATCATAATCCTGACACTCCAATTATTATTAAAACAATTATTTATCTATTTTAAAACAATCCTGACACATTCCAATTTTTTTAAAACAATTATCCATTATCATCATTCATCATCATCTATATCCATTCTAATGTCTCTATCATACTACATTCCAAATTTTCTAGATTCCATGATCGTGCTTGAAGCTAAATCTACAGTCCACATACAATTCATGATAATCCATATCTATGATTCTATTCTAATGTCATCATCCACATCTAATGTAATCATCATTACAAGTAGAGAGAAGAAGATTTAACTCTTAGTATTAAGATGCATGTCATACCATATTCCATATTTTCTTAAAACAAATAATTAACCATTATCATAACACCATCACATTCAAATGAAACATAAACACCATATACAATCTAGAAATTCTATACATAATATAAAGGAAGATATAAAATTAAAGATTATAAAGTATTTCAAGTTTCAAATTCCAAATCCAGATAATAATTTTCAAATATAGATTATAAAGTATTTCAAACCCTCAATCTTTCCACCCTCAATCATGAAATTTTTTAACCCTCAATTTTTTGACCCCCTTCCTCAATGGCTTCCACTCTGTACTCCTTTCAGTTTCCCCAATGGCTTCTCCACCTGTACCCCTTTCCCCAATGGCTTGAATAATCCCATAACTAATGAGATCTTCCACAACACTGTCTAGATTCTTTACAATTCTTTGTTCCTCCTTTGTTGCATCTCCATGGGATAGCAAACTTGGATCTGCAGCTGCCTTGGTTTTGAATAAAATTTCAGGGTCGAAGCCATGCTCTTTAATTATCCGCTTCAGTGTATTGTTTTGTTTGTTAACCAAAACAATATTTTCCTTCAAATTCTTCATTGTGGATAAAATTTTCTTCACGGTTTCCAAGTGAACTTGGAAAACCTTTGCTTGACTCTTAAAATTTTCATATTTCAACTGCAATTTTTTTATATTAATTAAACATATTACTAAAATAAGAAAAGGTCAAATTAACAAAAAATATTGTTTTGAAGTGATAATACTTACAAATCGCTTCTATCTCTTTCGGCATTTGCAATCGCTACCAGATCCTTGTCCTTAGACCATTTGTTAAAATATGCCTGGGATTCAACACTAATATTTTCAATTTTTTTAATGTTTTATCCAAAATGTCATCTTTATAGTTGTTGTTATACATGACAGTCCCACTTCTTACTTGGGTAAGTAAGTATTCCATCTTCACATGTTGATTACGATGCAACGTATAAACTATCCCTTTGCCAATAATTTTCAAAATGACTTATTATCTCATTGATTAGTACTTTTTCCCTTTTCTCCCATTCTATGAGTTGACCGATATGAGGTACAATAAACTCATCGACATGGGATTGAAAATCATAACCAATTAAGTTCTCTAAAGGAAATGGTAGCAACTGTTCACCATCTATATCTGAAGAAGATGATCTCACTAGAGAGGTATGGGGCTTTGAGTTGATCAACTGCTACTTGCTTCTACCTTTGTGTGCCCTGATCCTATTTACGATAAAATAAATCAATATTCTAAAGTGAAATGTAATGAAAGTTGAATAAATTATGTTGAAATAGAAGTATACCTGCTGGCCTTGAATCATCTCACGTGTATTGAAAAATCCTATTGGGTCATTGCTATCAATGCCCAAGTAATCTTCATCTAAAGTTATATTATTTAAAACCGATATGCTTGTTGCATTGGGCAAGCCACCGAGAGAGAGGGTTGGAATTCGAAATGAGGAGGCAATGTTTAGTGTCCCACTAGGGGCGAGGAATTGGCATGTGTTTACCAATGTTCTTTTTCCTAATCCTCTGGTTGGAATTTTGAATATTATTGGAGGAGGAGGGGTGCTGCGTTGTGCTCACTGTGAAGGTGTGAAGGACTGCAATGTGCTGAAAAGATCAAGAAAAATCATATGAAAAATGTTTAACTATGCAAAAACTACAAAATTATACGAAGTACTATTCAAAACTTGTACTAAAGCAATAAAATAATACCTTGTTGTTGAGGGGTAGCTTGTCGCGGTGGTTGAGGTGGCCGTGTTGGAGTAGTAATTGGTGGTTTTTGAGTTGTTTGTTGTTGGGATTGCTGAGGTGGTTGTTGAGAAGAGACAATTGCATGTGACTGAACGAAGTGAGTTGGTGAAGATGGTTGACTTTGAGAAGTACACGTATAGTCCAAAGTCCCTACAATGTCAGCAACAATTGATTGTATGTCAATTCAATATGGTAAAATTTAAATGGTAAATTGAAAATACAAAATGGGAATTTGTAAATAATAAATGTTAAGGTATTACTTCTCTGGCGTTTAACGAATTCAAATAGTTGGCAGTTCGAGAGATGAGTGAACTTCCATTTCAGATTGTGAATTTGCCGATGCCTCAGCGTGTTGTTGGCCTCTTCCTCTTGATGCCACCTTTTTTGAGGAAGGGCCTCCAAAAATATTCTCTGAAATAGTAAATATTTAATCAGATTCAAGATGAACATCCTGTTAGTCTAATGTCAAAATACAAATTTTATAGTTTATACTGTTGTTCTTGAAATGGAATTGACAAATTCATCAATGCCTCATCCGTGCAAGTAGGAATTGGTTTGTCTTTTAAATTTAGAAGAGCCTCGTAATAAAAGCCAAGGAGATAGTTTGTGGAGTAAATGACTAGTTTTTCCAAAAGCATTGCATTTGTAATGTCGGTTTTATTTTTTGGATAAAAACATGCACCAATCAAATTTTTGCTTTCCGATAGTAGCAAGAATGTATGCAATAGCCTAGTTTGGTATATCCATTTGGTGACCCTGCAAAACTATTCTAGCTTGAAAGAAGGAAATCATAGTGGCAAGAAAGTGGTGTGCAATTCCTTGTGTATCCACACCACGTCTAGATTTATTGACATGAGCTGCAAATGCCAAAAGAATGTTGGAATTAATATCGATTTGAATTGTATCAAAATCGAAGCTCGAATACCAAATGGCGAAAACAATTGACACTTACAATCAACATGGAACTGAAATTTGATTCCGTGTACTTCTTATCATCTTTGATGAGTGTTTCCTTTATTATAACAATGTGAATTTTTTTGAATGGGAGGCACATTGGCGATGAATATCGGTTGGGTCGACACTTGAATTGAAACATTCGACCATCTTCCATAATAATGATAAACAAACCGTCCTCTGTATTGTATGAGGATAGAAGGGTACCCCATACATATAGAATAGAGATTGTAATGCATCTCTCTCCCTCCCCATCTCTCTATAGATGTAGTCGGTAATCCTTTTCTCCGATGGAGTAGGGGAGTGGTGAGGGAGTCCGGATGATCTTCGATTCAACCGGTGTTTTATGGCCATGACCTCCTCTAGATCGGTGGGAAGAGCTCTACGTCTGGAAGATCTACGAATTAGATGGTGTTTTCAAAAGATCATCAATTTTGTGGCCGAATATAGACGTCTTTTCCCCTCGAGAGATCGGGATGGGGGGCCGACATTACGAGATCGCCATATATAGATAGGGGCACGATGGCTTTGAATTAGACTATGGGGCTGGCCCTATCTATATATTGGGGACGGGCACGGAGATCATAATGTCATGGTTTATTTCGAAATGGGGCATCCTAACAAGACCACCAAAGTCACATGCATCGAGCATATCCTTGTATTCTGAATTCATTTGTACAACTGTCTGGATATGGGGGCACAAAAGGTTCTTGTAGATTATTTTGGCCTTGGATAGGGCTTGGACTGGATTTTCCTCTTGATTTTTGTCTTGGGCTTGGGATGCACTCATAGTCGCCATTGTAGTTGTCCTTGAGCTTGATTGTACTTGACCTGGATTCCTGTAAACAAGAAAATTTAGGAGCCGAGAAAGTGTAAATGTGAAAATGACTAACGAGAAGGCTATTTATAGCACAAAATTAGGGTTTCAAAGCCTAAGACACATGACAGGGAACCTTCGTGTCATGCGTCAAGGAATTTTTTTGATGCACAATAGAGAATCTTCTTATCACATGTTAACAAAGTTTATTGATGCACGACAGAAGACTCCCTCATACGTGTCAACAAAATTTGTTTGACGTGCGATAGAAAGATTCCTGTGCTACGTGTCAATAAAGTTTCTTGAAGCGCGATAGAGAATCTTCCTTGCCGCGTGTCAAGAAATCTTATTGACATGCGACAAAGAATCTTCAAAGTTCGCTTTCACACATCAACAAAGTTTCTTGATGTGTGATAGGAAGATTCCTTGTCACACGTCAACAAGCTTTGTTGGCGTGTGACGCAGCGAAAGATTCTTTGTCACTCATCAAGAAACTTTTTTGACGGGTGACAAAGAATCTTTCTATCACGCGCAAAGAAATTTTGTTGACGCGCGTGACATGGAGTCTTCTTGTCACACGTCAAGAAACTTTGTTAACACACAATAGGAAGATTCTCTATCACACGTCAAATGAGTTTTTGACGTGCGATAGGAAACCTTTGTGTCATGCATCGACTATGCGTCAGTGTTTGCAGTCTCCCTTGAAAAAATAGCAGGTAAAAATTCAATTCTGAAAAAATGGAAAATTTGCCTTTTAGTGAAACCGGTTCCGGGGATATTCGCCAGGTATTTTCCACCTCCAATTTCCAAGAGGTCTCTTAAAATGAACCACGGGTTCACTAAATGATTTAACAAAAATTAAATATTAATCAAAGGAATGAGATCAAATGAATATAATAGTAACAAGCAAGATATATCATGCAAGAAACAAACAAGTATAAGAAATAATGAAATAGGAGTGACTTCGTGTGTATTCAAAGATTTGGGTTGATTTTGTTTTGGAAACTAAGTGGAACATGATTGATTTGGGTGAGTAAGATTTGTATGGAAAGCTGGAATTTGAAAATCCCTTGAACATGACCTCTAGATAAGGACATGCCCGTTAGGGCACTAGTGTATGATTTTTGCGTTAGAGTCCTAGAAAATTCTTTTCTTGATCTTCCCAGGGTATGATATTGTCTTCTTCCTTTTATTGTTTGTCACATCCTCTCCATTGTAGGGTTCTTGTGTCATACATGAACCTACAAAATAATACCCTAACTACCTATACAAGGCTCAAACAAACATTAAATGAAACAAATAATAAATATTCTTGAGTCGTACTAACCTTGATAATCACCCCAATGTGATTTTCACTTAGTGTTTGCACTACGTTTCATATTATATGTAGTTCTATTGTGTATGTGATTGAATTGTGTCCCTTGTTCGAGTCACACCAAGATAACATGCTACTACTACTTATTCCCCAAGATGAATGTGTGAGATGGAATTCATAAATAGACCCTCCTACATAGTGAATAATGTAGACCAAATCTAGTCCTTGAATGTTTCTCTTTTCCCAAGTAGTAGATAGTAAGAATAACCCAAGTTTTCCAACCCCTAATAATAGTGAAAACGTCACACACACACACACACACACACACACACACACACACACACACACACACACATATACACATATATGTATATGTATATATGTATGTATGTATCTATATATATATATGTGTGTGTGTGTGTGTGTATATATATATATATATATATATATATATACATATCTATATGTATATATATATATATGTATATATATGTGTATATATGTGTATATATATGTATATATATGTGTGTATATATGTATATGTATATGTATATATATATATATATATACATATATATATATATATACATATACATATATACACACATATATATACACACATATATATACATATATATATATATATATATATATATATATATATATGATTCCTTGTTTTAATTTCATCATTAATAACTAAAAATAATGACCCAAAGTCATAAGAAAGGTGTTAGAAAAAATAAAAATCATATCACATTTCAAATTTTAGAAAAGGAGGGCAAATGATAAAAGCGCCCAAATGGGATAGTAGCACTGGGAGATCCTTGTCCCTAATGGGCGGTAGTGTTTGGGATGCTTGAAGGATATAATAAAAAATATAGAGTTGGGTCATATGTTTTCTAATGTCCAAAATTAAAGTATCCATTCGAGAAAATTAAATGATAAGAGTATCAAAAGGATAAAACAATGTAAAAGAAAAATAAGTGTTGTTAATGTCTAGTTTTCTTACTTAGGAATCATGCATATAATAACATACTTAGAGGCATGATGTAAGTAGTAAGTTCATGATTTCATGTCTACATGAGCATCATAAGGTATCAAAGGCCCAAATTCTCGACAAGAGTAGAACATACAACGAAACACATTAAGTTGGAGGATCGAAACCATAGAGGGATAATGACATACATGAAGGGCCATAACATTTGTACACTTTGGCATGTGCCATCTTCTTTGGTTAGTATATCGGTTCGGGACATAATTTCAATAGTGAGGCTTTTTCAAGTCATTTCCAACATGTCTCAATCATCAAACCAATTCAAATCATCACACAAAGCACAAGATCATCTAAGTCATCTTCTCTCTCTCTCACTCTCTCATTCCAAGTGCTTTATCTATTCTTATCTATCATGTCCGATAAGTGTGTATCATTTCTTAATGGTTATTCCTAATATTTCTACAATTATCCTCAGAAACTAATTGATTATGATAATCTACCATTGATTGACTACCCCTACGAGAGTTTAACCCATTTAGGTTAAATCACAAAGTATTAATAATATTATGAGTAATATAAGAGTTATGTAGTTGTTTAATTATGAAGGGAGCATAATCATTAGCTATATTGATGGGGATAAGTGAGGTGAAAATGACCATAACATTTACATGCCTATTATATTTTCAAGGAATGTTAGAAATATAGTACATGGGTGAAAGGTGGATAGTAATTGTTTGACTAGGTTATTCCTTTGTGTGCTTTAAACATCTTGTACTTGATTGATAATTAATTTTGAGTCCCCAAAAATGTGGATATGGTGAACTGTAACATTTGTGCAATGTAGAGGACAAGTATTAAAGATTCATATTCAACAATATTGTTTGTCAAGAAACATGCCATTCAAAAGAAGTATCTTTTTTGAGTAGGTATGTGAATGGTTGTGTTTTATTTTCTAGTGACAAAAATGGTGAATAACTTGAATCTTTCCTTGTAGTGACCAGATTTGTTTCAAATTATGTGGATGAGGAACATAAACGATAGCTTGAATCTTTCTAGGACAACCTAGATACAACATTGAGATGATGAAGTCGATAAAATTTCAGAAGTGACCTCAAATACACATTTTTATGCTTTATATGTATATTGTATTGTTGTAACAATTCAAAGATACAATGTAAATTAAATGTGATGGATAGATTTGGCTAATAAATCATCAACATATTATTCGATAATTTTATGAATATAATAATGAAAAATGTGTGCCATAACACATTGATAAGTAGTGCCAACATTATGTAATCCAAAGGGCATAAATGTATAGTAAATAATACCCCATGGGGTGGTAAAATATGTCTTTTCTTGATCAAGGGCTTGATTTTCATTTTATCGTATCCTGTGAAACTATCCATAAAATATAACATGTCATAACCAGTGATGGAATCCATTATCATCTCTAGATAGGGAATGTGAAACCTATCTTTGGGACAATCCTTGTTTAAATCATGAAAGTTAGTATAACATTGAATCTCATCATTAGGCTTAAAGAAGGACAATATTAGAAATATTAGAAACCCATTGTTGGTGATCCACAATGTGGATAAAGCCAATATCAAGGAGCCTTTGTATTTACTTTTACCCAATAAAACAATGTGAGGGTACATCTTGTGAATGCATTGTTGTATTTAGATTAACATCTTTGTGTTGTCGAGGTTTGGGTTTTAATTATTAATACAGAGTTGAATTAGACATTGTAAAGTAAATGAAATAATAAAAATAACATAAATAAATATCACACATATTGAACACATGTTTTATGTGGAAAACCTCATAAGAGGTTAAAAACCATGGTGAAATAGTATTTTCCATATGTGAGAGGCTTTACAATTTACGATCGGGTAAAATATTCTTCACCCCACTCCTCTCCCATTACATATTTTCAATTTTTCAATTGATTTATTTTAACCGATCCCAAGAAGAGCCCTATTTACGTGGGTGATTTAGGTGTAACTTTCCATGAAGCACCCTCTATATATTAATTGATTTCTAAATCAAGTCCACTATAAACTATAGTTTATATATTAAATAAATAAAAATATTTTTATTTATTTAATTATAAACTAAAGTTTATAAATATATTTAATCTAATTGTTAAATGTAAATAATAACAATAAGATGGGTTAAAGCTTACTTGATATTATTATTCTAACACTCCCCCTTAATATTAAGTGGGGTTTATATGCCAATATTACTTGTTTATACAATAAGATTTACAATCCTTAAACCAAGGTGAGATTTTAGGATAGAATATCACTTTTGAAGGATTTATACACCTTCATCATGCTAAACTTACCTTTTTTTACAAAAGGATTTGGAATCCATAAATCAGAAGTGATGATTTAGGCTAAGCATGATTTGTGAGACTACATCTCATAGTTTCTCATGGAAAAAATATATAAGCACCTTAGGATCCTTTTATAAAGTAAGGACCTCCTTTACAAAATGATGTTTTATTACTGGACTACACAATAAACTTAGAGTGATAAGTTTACTTAGATCATAAAAATATATTTTACAATGCTTTTATGGAGCAAAAATATAGAGGTGAAGAAGAAAATACATGGCCATTTGTTAGGAGGTGGAATTCTCATGTACATTGCATGTCAATAGAATCTATGAAAGGCCAAACATTTCACGAAACTTGCATAACTTCATGAAACATAATCGCTTTGTAAATATGTTTGCAACTTGATCTTCAGTAGGATATAAATGGAGATCTATATCACCGCAAAGTACCTTCTCTCGGATGAAATGCATATGAATATCTATATTGTGTATGTGTGATTTTTTTTCTCAAGTGTTGAAGCTGGATTTTTAGTTAGAGAAATACAACACCGACTATCACATAAAAGAGGAGTACTTGCTATGAATTTCTTCCAACAATCACTTTAGCCACATGGCTTCTTTTGTTGCTTCCATTACACTTCTATATTCTGCCTCAGTAGAAGAGATGGAGACTATTGGTTGTTTCTTACTACTCCAAGTAATGACACTTGTACCAAACTTGAACACATATCTAGTTATATATTTTCTATTTATTACATCACCAACATGGTCAGAATCACAATATCCATATAGAAAAGCATTATCAGAAGAAGTGTAATCCAAAATTAATTGTTCCTTTAATATATCTTAATATTATTTTTGCTAACTTCCAATGATCCTGATATGGTTCCTGCATGAATATGGAAGCAATACCTACTACATATGTAATATAGGTCTAGTGATTGTTAGATAGATTAAACTACCTACAAGCTACATGTAAAGAGTAGGGTTAGTTTTTTCACATGTAGGTTTAGGATCAAGTTTACAACCAACTTCAATAGGAATAACAACTGGTTTACAATCCACCATATTAAATATTTTAAGTAAATTAGTAGCATATTGTGATTGAGATACAACAATAGAATGTTTATCTTGAAAAATATCCATGTCTATAGAATTATTGGTTAGATATTTTTTCAGAGACAAAATATGAAGTTCAACCAAAGCATGTGGGAAAAATTCCCTCCTCAAATAAAGGGAGGTTCCTTGTTTATTACTATTCTAACAACACCAAATAATATTTACAATATTCACACTAATCTAGCATTGGGGTGGGATCTCATCCCGATAGATTTATTTCCTTTGGAATGAAAGATATATTGAGAATGGAGGAAAGTTATAGAAGTGAGAGTAGAAAGGGAAACAAAAAGAAAGAAAAGTAGGAACATGCTTTTTCTTTGGAAAATGTAGATCCGAAGATACTAACACAAGATAAAAAATAATAAACTTGTTTGAGATATAATGAACAATAGATTGGAATTTAAAGAATAAAATAACACATTGAACTTAAGAACAATACATTAAATAAAGAAATAACATTCAACACACAATTTGTAATGCATCTCTTATATTCCTTACAGTAAAATATTGAAAACACAATTTTTTTCTTCTCTTTACAATTCTATTTTTCTTACTTCTTGTCTAAAAAATTTCCACCCCTGATAATTCCTTAGAATTTTACATTTATAGAGAAGGAAAAGAGAGAAAAAGGGAGGTTGTTTGGATTACATTATAAGGAATAGGAAATAAAAATTAAATCCTTCTTAATTGGTTATTAAAAATGAACAAGTCAACTTGCCAATCCAAACGATTTCTCAACATATCAAAAATTTACATACCCGATGTCAAAATGGAAAAACATGATGAATCATCAATCATATTTTTCCTTTTCAGTTTCTTGTCTAGATTTCTTATTACAATACTCATGGAGATTCTAAATCATATCCTATGTTTCCTTGTCATCAGGTCTACAGAGTACCAATTTAGAAGATCACATGTGTCAAGTATGTCGATCATCCTTCATGGGAGCTTTTAGAGCCTTCTAATGGTTTTTATAAATTGTTCAAAAAAATTGGCACAAAATTAGCTTGTCAATTGGTTTTAGATAAAAATCACCCTAACTAAGGAATCCTTTCAAATAGATCCCTACATTCTTTGAAAATGTCATATGTAGGTATCATATTCAAGTCATCATCTAGGACATGGCTAAGTACTTGGAAAAAATTTCATGGTGGCATTTATCACTTTTTCTTGAGCCTTGAAGCTTCTCATAGGCTTCTTGAAAAATCTTGACCCAAAAGTGAATGACCTTGTAAAACTCAAAATGTTTTTCTCTTTCACAAATTATCCCTTCTTGAACAAGGTTATCAGGATCAACTTTCCTCATCTCACTCAAGGCTTCTAGAGTTAATTCCCAATTATTGCATTCTTCCTGGAGCTCATTATTCATCTTTTAACGATTGATTTCTCCTGTATATATCATTGTATAACTCAATGGTGTCCTTGATCAACCCTTTTCCTTGAGTTTTAATCCTCTAGATCTAGATATCTACTACATAACCCTTCTACCCAATATTTTCTACTTATGAAATGGATGATGTGTTGAAACTAATCGGATCCAGAGGGGAGATAAGAGTTGGTTTAGAGATATTGACAAGGATAGCTGCCAATTGTTCCACCTTTTACTCATCCTTGGTGGCCTTGGTTTCTTTAAGTTTATTGAATAAATTATCCATGGGCACATGCACATCTTGTTGTGCTCATTCAATAGTGACTTTCCCTAGTGCCACCTTGGCTATTTGATAATAAAAACAATTATGTCTTCCTTGCTCTTATCTACGTAAGAGCACATCAATATCAAAAAACCCTTTCCCCGATGCCAATGCTAATGTGATAACTAGTCTTGGGCTTGTTGGATGTAAGAGAAGGGACATGAGTCAACATACTAAAATAAAAGGCTTTGGGAGCAAAAAAATTCTTTCTCTTCTTTGGAGTTTGGCTAGATAGCCAAGATGGGATAAAAGAGGAAGGTGCTTATTGAGGAGGCAATAATCATGAGTGTGGTACTTGGAAGAGTAGGGAATATGGATACCTGGGGGAGGAGTTGAGAAAATTTCCATTAAAACCATTGAAGATGGGGGAGGAGAAGAAGGTATGGAGGAAAAAGTATCAAATGGAGAAGGGAACTAGGTTATGTGAGAAGAACATATGGTCATAACTATCCGATTCAAGAGAGGAGAAATGGATGAAAATACCTGTGCTATGAATGACACATGAGGAGAGGAGGGTGGAGGATAGGAAATAGGAGTAGAAGTGATGATGTGATGAGATATAAAAAGAAAAGAAAGGTGGAGGGGATGAAACGTGAAGAGCGAGAAGACGGAGGAGGAGAAATAACATGCGGAGGGGAAGAAATATGAAGTGACATATGTGGGGCCAAGGTCACAATAGGAACCACATGGGTGATGAGAGGTAAAGAAACTAGAAGAGGATGGGAATCCATGGTGCCAATTGATGTCCTTGTGCTTACTTGATTAGAAGGGTATCAACATTGATAATGGTGGTGGAGGGAGAAGAAGAAGATGGAGAAGGATTTCCTCCACTTTGTTGTAGAATTTAAAGTTAATATTCTTTTGAGGTGATTCTCCTTTAACTTTAGGCTCTTGGGAGGGGCCCACTTTTGACGTAGTGGTCACTATCACTTTTGGGAAGTTAGAATCCTTTGGTTGAATATTCGTTGAATAAAGCTAAGAATTAGTTTGGAGTAGGATTTGTGATAAGGTCAAAATATGTATTGTTAATGTGTAATAAATGATCTTATTTTACTCTCCTTTTTATCAATTTTGAATACATTTTGTGACTTTTGTTTTATCAAGTATAAGTTAGGATGTAATTTTCCATATTTTTTTGGATTTAGTTATAACGTCTAAAAACTTTGTAATTCCTAACAAATGTGTGGAAATTCAGTTTTGCAATAAAACAGTCACTGATCGGTCGAGAGAACAAAGTATGAAGCAATCATCATGTTTTTGGGAGAATTGGCTTCAATACGGCTTAGTTAGGAAACTCCAGGACTTAGTTCAGAAATCCATCACACAACCAAGCAGATTTATCACTTAGTTCGGAACCTTGGACTTAATTCCAGGAACTCTAGCACTTAGTTCTAGAACTATTGTGCATAGCTTCAAAACTTTCACAGGTAGTTCTGGAATAGTTCCCTTTGGTTCTGGAACTTCTCCAAAGTTCCGAGAATCAATGGGGATCTGTTTATTTTTTTAAAATCCAATCTTTGAGGAATCAACGGGCCTTCCAATCAAGAGAAAATCAGCAGATTGTCGATTCTTCATACTCGAGATCCGAGAGATAACTTATCGACATTTATACATCTAGGAAGGTTTCTAAATTCCACATTTATTTTGGGAACTATTCGGTTCCATTTGAATCAGTAGAACAACTATGGTTGTAAATGCATCTTTGGATGATGAAATATACATAAAGACCTATAAATAGACGTAATATATATAGATATAGACAAAAATATATAGATGTGAGAGAGATACGGTAAAGTTTTGTAAGAAAAAACATTTCGGTAATAAAATAGCCACTTTGTTTTGAGAGAATTATACGTTGTCAAATCTTGATTCAAGGTGGAGCAAGAGCCCACTCCTCCAAGAATAGGATCCTTGTTTTATTGGTATTTATATTTCTAAGTAAATTGTGTAGATATGTTAATTCTTTAAAAAAATTGATTCTTTAGTTGAATTCATGTTATGTACTTGTCACTGCGAGGTGTTATAGACTAGACTCTTATTTCCTATGCAAGCATTTTCACAACATTTTCAAATGTGTGTTTATTTCAAAAAAAGTGTGTTTATTTCAACAACATGTGTTTATTTCTAAAAATTTATTTCATTACGCAATGTGTGATTATTGCAGCCAATCTATTCTAACAATGAGTGTTTATTTCAGTAAGTTTCTTGCAACATAGATATAATAAGGCTTTGGCCATGGAATCTTAAGGACATTGCAAAAACCCCAAGAAAATAAAATAAAAATAACTATAGTCAATTACTAGATCATTATGATTATTCTTGTTGCATATAGCTTGGACACACCCCTAGTTTGAATATGACATCAACTAAGAGTTGATTAGATGAAGGAATAATGACACCCATCATTTTTGGTGTCATTTGGGACCACTAGTTAGAATTTTCTAACTAGGTGTCAACAAGAGCAACAATCATACATCTAGTAACTAAAAACTCTTCCCTACATTATCATAAAATTTATGAGTATACCAAGAGACTCAAAGGGTAGATTTCTCCCAAAAATGATCCAAAAGAGGGGTTTGAGACTTAAGGAGCAGTTAACAAATGTGCCAAATGAATTGCAAAACAACTATCTACGAAAAGAGATGTAAATTACTCAAAGATTTCAAAATACATCAATTATCTCGCAAGAGATGTCTATCTCTTCTTCCGGTTACATATGTATTTATAATAATTTTATAAATATGAAAGGACACCTAGAAAGATGTGGAAGGTCACCGGTCTCGAGGGAGACGAGGTGTTTCATCTTCCAAGACTTACATGTGCACTAATTTTGCGAAACATACTATTTTTAGACAGCAGTACAAAAATCACAATTTGGGCCCCTTAAACGTGGATTTCGGGGGTCAAACATTGCCGAACAAGTTCGACACCTTCTCATCACATTCTACGCATTCCAAGCTTTCCGTTGCCTTTTGAACGGAGTCAATCGGAGCTACGGTGCAAAAGTTATGGTCTCTGGAAGTTGCGCCACTAGAATTGCTGCCTGGATCATTCCTCCCTCCTTCAGAAGCAATGGTCCCCATTGCATTAAGATGCCCCATCAGCTGTGGAAATTGCTTCTTTACCTGGTATGCAGTGAGCCATTCACCTTGGTGACTGAGATTTCCTTTCTTTATCACACGATAGAGTTGAATAGGTTGTCCTCTAGTGGTCTTAGTCAAATTGTCCACAATCTGATCTTCTTCAGCTGGGGAAAGACTTGCTGGATTGAGCTCGAGAGATGTCCAATTGTTCTGCTATGTGAGTGAAGTATCCAACAAAGGTGGATGGTATGGCTTGAGGAGGTCCACATTGAATATGGGGTGCAGACCAAGGTAGGGTGGAATATTCAACTCGAAAGCATTTTCCCCTACTTGCTTAGTGAGAGTGTAAGGACCATACCAGAGAGGTCGAATCTTTCTGTGTGGACCTGCAAGCCGTTCCTTCTGAAGCCGCAACCAAACCTTATCACCAACCTGGAAATGATGCGGAATCCTATGTTTATCATGGCGATTCTTATATTTTTATTCATTTTACGTAAAATGTCATGGACTTGGTCTTTGAATGTCTTTGGATCTGCTCAACAAACCTTGTCGCCTTTTACGCTTCACTTTTTCCATGAAGTGTGAATTCCATGGCAGGAATTGGGATGCATACATCAACGGGAGCCATAGGTTGGAATCCATAACAAGCTTGAAAAGGATTGTGTTTAGTGGGCATGCGGGGGCTCGATTGTATCCATGTTGTATGTATGGCGGGGCCTTGTCCCATGTGCGGGAGTGCTTGGAGTGGTACATACGAAGCATGTGAACAATTAGGCAATTCACCACTTACATTTGCCTATCGATCTGTGGGTGAAAGGATGTGGACTTCATCAACTTTGTATCTAGCATTCCCCATAAGGTGGACCAGAAGATGCTCAGGAACCTGCTATCCCTATCAGAAACAATAGACTTGGGGAGCCCAAAGTTGATCCATACATGACTGAAATAAATTTTAGCAGTATCTTCAGCAGAAATATTTTTCTTACAGGAAACCATTACAGCCATTTTAGAAAATCGATCAACTACAACAAAAACACCATCATTCCCATGTTTCGAAGTTGGCAAACCTGAGAGGAAGTCCATCGAGACAGATTCCCAAGGCTTGGTTGGTTCTGGCAATGGTGTGTACAATCCCTGTTTCTTGTTAGTTGGCTTAGCAATTGCACAAGGAGTGCAGGACTTAATATACTTCACCACATCAGTCCTTAGATTAGGCCAGTAGAAATGCTTCTGAAGTACTGCCAATGTCTTGTCCACGCCAAAGTGCCCTGCGGTCTTGTTGAAGTGTGCTTCCCAGATCATCTTCTGTTGTTCACTTGCTGGAACACAGATGTGTCCCATATGGCAGAGGAGATTATCCTGTAGATAGAAATCAGAGACATGTTTTCCTTCACGGAGGGCACGATATGTGTCGAAAACTCGGGGATCCTTCTCATACAAAGCTGCACCAACTTGAAGTCTCATGTCCACTGAGAGATCAAGAATAGTTGTGAGGGCTGCGGTGGAGGCGGCTTAGGCAATCGGTAGCTGAATTGGCACTTCCCTTCTTATGCTTTATTATCGGTGAAAGCATGTTGTAGGTATGTGGCCCATTTACTGGTGTCTCTCATTCCTCAACTTGCTTTGTGTCTACGAAGGAACTCCAAAGGCCTATGGTCGGTGTGGATTCTTGTCTCCTTCCCGAATGTAGTGTTTCCCTTTGCTTACATGCACAGACAATGGCATAAAGCTCCTTATCATATATTGGGTACTTCGGCCGTGTCATTGAATGTTTCACTATGGTATGCAACAGGGTGGCCATGTTGCATGATAATAGCTCCCAAGGCATACTCAGATGCATCTGTCATCAGCTCGAATGGATGATGTAGATCAGGAAGGGAAAGGACAGGGGCTGAGCATAACCTTTCTTTCAGCCCTTCAAATGCTTTCTATTGCGCTTCCCCCCATTGAAATTTAGCCTTGTTCCCTCCTTTAGTCACCTGATTGAGTGCCCAGGAAATATGTGAGAAACCCAAGACAAACCGGCGATAGAAATTGGCAAGGCCCAGGAAGCTACGAAGCTCTGTAAGATTCTTTGGGGTAGGCCACCTCTGAATAACCTGAATTTTCTCTGGGTCGACATGGACTCCTTCCTCATCCACGACGTAACCCAAGTACTGGACCTTTGTCATCCCAAATGTGCACTTATCCAGATTTGCATACAGTCTGTGCTTCCTGAGGGTCTGAAGTACTTCTTGAACATGTTGCAGATGCCTCTCCCAGGTCGGGCTATAAATGAGTATATCATCTAGGTAGACCACTACGAAGGAATTGGTGTAGGGCCGCAAGATGTTGTCCATCATCCGCATGAATGTTGCAGGTGCATTAGTTAGTCCGAAAGGCATGACCAACCATTCAAATAGGCCTTCACGAGACTTAAATGCAGTTTTCCAAACATTAGTGGGCTCGGCGGGGATCGGTGATAGCGATTTGAGATCAATTTTGGTGAAAAATTTTGCCGCGGAGCTGGTCAAAGCAAATCATCAATCCTTGGGAGGGTAGCGATTCTTCACAGTGATTTTGTTCAAAGCCCGATAGTCTATGCAAAGTCTCCATGTTCCATCCTTCTTTGGCGCCAAGATAATTGGACTTCCACAAGGTGAAGAGCTTGGCCTAATATGTCCCTTTTGAATCAATTCTCAGAAAAGGTTTGCCTCTTTATCTCCTCATTTTCAAGGCCCGACTGCGGTACAGGGCTATTGGGTAAAGGAGACCCTGGGACCAAATCAATAACATGTTTTACACGACAACTTTGAAATGGCACTCCTTTAGGTGTGCGGAATAGATCATCATACTCGTTATGATTTGGTTGAGCTGCTTTATTCTTTGTATTGAGTGCATGTTCATGGAGAGGTCTGCAACAATTTTGTTTGTAGGTTTTGGCACGATCATCAAGGCGACAAAGCTGTTTGGTTTTCTCCACTAACTTCTTACATTGTTTAGCGATGAGGGAGGCAGATTTTGGGGAATGACCTCGGGTATCCGATAGCGTCGACTCCCAATGGTAATGGTGACCCTTCGAGGTCGTGACTCATAGATGCCATGTCTATCCCACATGAATGGCTGGCCTAGGAGCACATCACAAACATCTAATGGAGCAACATCACACATGACTTCATCATGGAAGGGCTTGATGGCATATGGAAGGAGGCATTGTTGTGTGACTTGGAGGTCTCTTCCTGGGTTTAACCACCCGATACTATATGGCTGGGGATGTGGCTTTACAGGGAGGTTTAGGCTTTTACAACATCATGAAATTAAATTCTTCTGACTTCCACTATCAAGGATAAAATGCAGTGGCTTACCTTTTACCCAGAGCTTGGAGTGGAAGAGCCTTTCCTTCTCATCCATATTCTTGACTTTTGAGGTGGCAATGATCACATCTGGATCAGCATCTATAATTTCATCATCTTCATCCTTGACCTCAGGGTCTGTAACTGCTGGTGCAGAGAGTGTTGAAGAAGATGATTCGGCGAGTAAGGACTTGATGGCTCGACATTCTTCCTTGGAGTGGCGATTTGTTTTGTGGAGGTCACACCACTTCCCTGTCTTCTCCTTCTGCATCTTATTTCCTTGCGACTCCTTCTGTTTCCATCCTTGACCTCGGGTCTGGCCTTCTTTATCATTCTTCCCCCTCACGGGTTGGTTCCTAGTAGTCCTCCTTTTGTGCTTTTGTTCAATCTTGACTGAAAACTTGTATGCCTCGCCGAGGGTTTGAAACTGAAAGAATTCCAAGTCCTCTCGGATGCTCCATTGTAGGCCACTGCGATATTTTAGAATCCTATGTTGTTCTGTGTCTTGAATGCCCAATCTTGCAGATAAAGAATGAAATTTGTCAGTATAATCTTGAACCGACTGGTCCTTACCTTGACGAAGTTGCTGCCACTGTATGTACAGATCATCATAGGCCCCAACAGGGTAATATTCTTCCTTTATGGCATCCACGAAATCATTCCATGTGGGTTCCTCTGTGATTCCTAGCTCATCCCTTTCGAGCCCATTCTTATACACACCCCACCAATTTTTGACAGCAAGAGATGATTTCAATAGAGAAAATGTTATCTTTTCCTTATCAGTAAATTGATTGACAGAAAAATATGAGGTCAATTGGTCCAACCAGTTCTCTACTGCATCAGAATTGATCTTACCTTCAAAAATAGGAATGTCGAAATTTACTTGCACCTTGAATGGAGTCGGGGCACCAAAGGACTGATTTACAGATGAGGAGGCATGATTTCCTACTTGTAGTTGTTGCAGAATTTGGGTGAATTGTTGTAGCATCTGATCCTTTTGCTCCCTAAGAGCTTCATTCACCATATTTTTGAGAGGATCATCCATCCCGGTGTTGTCCGCCATTGGAGGTCGCCTGCAGCGAACAGGCAAGTATTCTGAAGGATTGTGTGTGGACCACCCAAGCTTTTTATATCCCGACCTCGTTCTGGGGATCATACACTCTCAAGACGACTTAGCTCTGATACCACTGATCCAAAACCGAGGGGTTTCAGACTTAAGGAACAGATTAACAAATGTGCCAAATGAATTGCAAAACAACTATCTCTGAAAAGAGATGTAAATTACTCAAAGATTTCAAAATACATCAATTATCTCTGCCAAGAGATGTCTATCTCTTCTTCCGGTTACATATGTATTTATAATAATTTTATAAATACGAAAGGACACCTAGAAAGATGTGGAAGGTCACCAGTCTCGAGGGAGACGAGGTGTTTCATCTTCCAAGACTTACATGTGCACTAATTTTGTGAAACATACTATTTTTAGAATTTACTATTTTTAGACAGCAGTACAAAAATCACAATTTGGGCCCCTTAAACGTGGATTTCGGGGGTCAAACATTGCCGAACAAAGTTCGCACCTTCTCATCACATTCTACGCATTCCAAGCTTTCCGTTGCCTTTTGAACGGAGTCAATCGGAGCTACGGTGCAAAAGTTATGGTCTCTGGAAGTTGCGCCACTAAATTCTTTGCTGGATCAAAAATATCTCAAAAGAATTATCAGCAACCTCTAGTTCAAATAAGGAAGTTGACGAAGAATTAGAAGCACCATTGTCCCTGTTAGACAAGAAGCAAAATTACCACCTTTGGAATTCTCATATCATTCACCGAAGGAAGTGGAACCTTTAGAAAAGGATTATCTCCCAAGACCCATTTAGAGAAACTTTTGATTCACAATTGAGTAGTCAACCTCCTACTCTTGACTTCTCACCTTCACCAAATCAGATCACATACCACATTGATTGGAAAAAAATTCTAGAAAGTACTGTAGAAATGGCATGAGAAGATGAAAGAGAACTCGATAGGACTTTACTTATCAATTCAGATGGATGATGATGATACACCTATGAAGAATATTTCACCTACACATTTACCCACATTTAGAGGGATGTCATCTGAAGATCCTGACCAATTTCTGTTTGAATTTAAAGTACTGTGTCAGACTTATGATTACAAAACAGATAATCAAAAGCTCAAGTTATTTCCATCTACTCTAAAGGAGGCAACAATGAGGTGGTTTATGGGATTAACATCTAATTCTATTACCACTTGGGCACAAATGGAAACTTCCTTCCTAGACAAGTATCAAGACTACTATAGAGGGAGAAACATGAAGGAAGAATTTTTCAAAATCAAGTAGGAGGAGGATGAGAATATGGAAGATTATTTAGATAGATTCCTCTTTGTAAGTAAAAGGTGTGGATTTGTACTTCAAGAAGAGTTAAGAAAAACCATTTTTCTTAAAGGTCTAGATGATGAATCTAGGGAATCCCTTAATTTAATAGGAGGTGGAAACATTGATCAATTGAGAATGAATGATATTAAAGACATTTGTAGAAGTTATTCAAGAACAAGGGGTGGACCTAGGAAAGGAAAAATAGTGAAAATTTTGAATCCAGATATGAAAAACTGATGGATGAACTAGAAAAATTTAAAATAGACATTCTAGTTCAATTAACCTCCACCATGGATGGATTTCAAGCTAAAGAAAATGCTAAAACTAAACCATTAGCTATGTATTGTCCTAGATGTAGGAAAAAGCATGCAATAAGAGATTGTCCTCTAGATAAAATAGAAATGTGTCTTATCTATGAATCTAGGGACCATGAGAGTAATGCTTTTTCTCTTCTTCCATTTATAAAAATCAGCTTAAACAAACAACACTCCATCCACAACAGAAGAAGTAAACTTTGTCCAGAGACAACCTAGCCAGGGGTAGTTCATGCCCAAGGTTAGTTCCTAATCCCCTAGATGATGCCATGGGTGGCTTAGATAATACCAAAAATTGGGGACAACCACCTTGGGCCCCTCAACCAACATGGAATCCCTAGGATTGGGCAAGACAAAGCTTGGTATGCTCAAGGACACCAACAACCATGGTCTGGTCAAGGTAACCCAAATGCTTGGTCACAACCTAGGTGGAGCCCTAATAACTATGCTCAAGGGAAGACATATCCCAATCAGAATCAACAAGCCATAATGGGTTCCCCAACACAAAATTCATAGACTGAAAATGTGGTTCAAACAAAAATACTAGCACAACCAGTGGCTAATCCCAAAAACAAACAAACAACTCTTGTCTATGGGAAGAACAAGAAAAACCAGTTGATCTTAATGCCATGGATTGTAAGGATATTCAAACCTAGATCTGGAAAAATAATTAGCATTCCACCTATTATAATTACTGAAATGACAGAAGAAACTGAAACCCCTAGTTTGGTTGTTCCTAAGAAGGATGAAAAAGAAAAAGATAAGGAGCCAGATACAACTCTACTGAAACTCCATTTCCAGAGAGATTTAAAGAAGTCATAGAGACCAAGGAATCTGAGTTGGTGTAGGAATTGAGGAAATTAAATATTGAAATACCATTGTTGCAAGAAATCAAGGACATTCCTGAGTTAAACAAGTTAATCAAAATGCTATGTTTAAAAAGACCTGGAAGAAAGAAGCAAGTACCCTAGGACTATTAAGGTAGATGGGAAACTTGCTGATTTATTAGTAGGAAAACTCTTACTTCCCAAATATGGAGATCCTGGAAGCCTTGTTATTTCTGTCTCTATAGGGAATAAAGATATACATAATGTTTTGGTTGATTTGGGAGCAACTATAAATGTGATGACAAGTGGACACTTTGAAAACATTACCATTAATAGGTATACAACCTACTAGCACCATATTGTAGATGGTAGATCGATAGTAGAAAAAACAAGAAGGAGTTATTGAAGATGTGGTAGTTATGGTGGAGTCATGGGAATATCTAGTGGACTTCCTTATATTATAGCCAAAAGGTAAAACACTTGGTTATCCCATTATTTTGGGTAGACCATGGTTAGCTATAGTTGTTGCCTTAATTGATTGCAGATCAAGGTGATATGACTATCTCAAATGGTAAGAATTCTAAGAAAATTTCCTTATATCCTTCTACACATGACCTTTTATTGATAATCAAGAACAATTATGGGTTGATGATCCTGATACTAATAAGAAAAACATGTCTTCTTTGGCTATGATAACATTATAGGATCATGTATGGGAGGTGGAAGATATGATTAATCAACCATTGAATGAACACCAATTGTCCTTGGAGAAATCGGGGATAGTTTGGAACCTATGGAACTTAGTTTGGAACCCAAAATGGACTTAGTTTCAGAACCATCATATTTAGTTTTGGAACATTCACACTTGTCTCCAAAACCACACCAACAACAATTCCCTATGAATGTAAATAATTTCACTCCAGAGGAATGAGATTTATCTTGGGGAGGGGAAGAAATAGCTATGGAATCAGTAGCTTTAGTCTCAAAGATATTAGGAAATGGTGAGGAATTTTTGGAAAGCAAGCAATGATGAGGAGTTTGACCGACAACAAGATAAGTATCATAACTCGCCTACCTCCTTTTTCAAAGTATTCTTTCTCAAGGAAATTTTGGAGATATTGCTACATATCATATGTTATTACCACATTCATGTCCACTAAACACCCTAATGGAACCCTTTCAACAAATCAGTTCATCACACACTAGAACCAAACATGTTGAGATTCAACCGGGTAAAATTTTGAACATTAATAGTTGGTTGAAGAATGATGAAGAAGCTAAATTGTTTGATGTTCTGAAAGATCATACTAGATTTTTCTTGGGACTATAAAGACATGAAAGGAATCCATCCAAGTATTTTCACCCATCACATCTATACTGAAAACATTAAACCAGTTAGACAACCTCAGAGAAGGATTAATCCAGCCTTAAGGGACATAGTCAAGCAAGAAATTGAAAAACTATTACAAGTAGGTTTTATCTACCCTATCTAGATAGTTAGTGGGTGTCTCCTCTTGTAATTGTGCTAAAAAGAATGGAAAATGGAGAATTTGTGTTGATTATAGGGAGCTGAACAAAGCCACACTGAGAGATTATTTTCCCTTACCATTCATAGATCAAGTTTTAGACAACCTTGCAGGAAAACAATACTTTTCCTTCTGGATGGCTTTAGTGGATATAATCAAATTAGAGTTGTTGTTGAGGATCAGGAAAAACTACCTTTACTTGTCCATGGGGTACCTTTTCCTATAGGGTATTTCCATTTGGACTATGTAATGCTCCAACAACCTTCCAAAGAGAGTATTAGCAATTTTTGCAGACCTAATGAATGATTGTGTAGAGGTATACATGGATGAATTTACTATGCATGGAGACACATTTGATGATGCTTTGAAGAATTTGGATAGAGTATTAACAAGATGTGAGAAACACCATTTGTCTCTTAGTCATGAGAAATGTTTGATGATGGTTGATGAGGGGATTGTATTAGGACACCACATTTCAAAAAGAGGAATTCAAGTTGACCAAAACAAAATCAGGATTATTTCAGACTTACTGTTCCTCAAACCCCCACAGATATCAAGTCATTCTTAGGGCATGTTAGATACTATAGGCATTTTATCAAGGATTTTAGTAAAATTTTGCCCCCATGTTTAGTTTACTTACCAAGGATTGTGAATTTTGTTGGGATGAAAAGTGTCAACATGCTTTTGAAGAAATTAAAGAAAAATTAATCACTGCCCCAATATTGAGAGGACCTAATTGGGAGAAACCTTTTCACATCCAAACAAGATGCCTCAAATAACTCAATTGGTGTAGTTTTGGGAAAAAGATGAAGAAGGGAAAATGTATGCTATTTACTACCTTAGTAAAAATCTTACTCCCACTGAAAGAAATTACACCACCACTGAAAAATAATTTCTTGTTGTGATTTATGCAATTAATAAGTTTAGACATTATATTACAAGGTACAAAATATTTGTACATACAGATCACTCAACAATTAGATACTTAATGAACAAACCAGTGGTTGGAGGTAGGATAATTAGATGGTTATTACTTTTACAAGAATTTGATATTACCATTGTGGATAATCTAGGAAAATCTAATGTGGTAGCTGATTTCTTGTCAAGATTAACCACTACAGGGAGCAAGATCCAGTTAAGGACAACTTTCCAGATGAACAATTATTTTGCTATTTCAGTTGATACACCATGGTTTGTTGATATGGTGAATTATCTTGCAACAGGGAAGTTTCCTCCTTCTTTTACTAAGAAACAAATGAAGAAGTTAATCAAAACTAGTGCCCAATTTAAATGGTTAAATGGAATGTTATTTAAATGTGGTCCTGATTTGGTTTTACGTAGGTGTGTGAGAGAAGATGAAATATTTGACATACTCAAGGCATGTCATGATGAACCAAGTGGAGGACACTTTTTAGTGAAAATAACAACACACAAAATACTTGGCACTAGCTATTATTGGCCATCTCTGTATAAAGATGTGAAGAAATACATCAAGCAGTGTGATCCTTGTCAAAGGATGGGACAACCAACTTTCACCAATGAAATGCCTCTGCAACCTCAAGTAGTGATTGAACCATTTGAAAGGTGGGGATGGATTTTTTTGGTCCCTTTAGTCCTCCTTCACAAGGAAAGGAGCACATTCTTGTGTGTACTGATTATGTGACAAAGTGGGAAGAGGTGCAAGGCTTTAACAAATGCTACTAGAAGAAGTAGTTGTTGATTTCCTTTGGCACAAAATTATGATGAAGTTTGGTGCACCAAGGAGTATAGTTTTAGATCAAGGGCCATAGTTCATGTCTAATATGATCCATGCCTTCACAATGTACTATCAGATCAATCATAGGAATTCATCTCCCTATCACCCACAATCAAATGGACAAGTAAAGTAACAAACAAGAGAATTGGAAAACATCCTTACCAAAACAGTGGAAGCAGGTAGAAGAGATTGGGTAAAGAGACTACTTGAGCTGTCTGGGCTTATAATACAACTTGGAAGACTACAACAGGTTCTCACCATATGAGTTAGTCTATGGAAAAATCCCTTGTTACCTATTGAATTTGAACTACAAACATTGAGAACAACAACTAAATTGGGTATTGAATTGGATGCAACACAAAAGGAAAGAATTCTACAACTCAATGAATTGGATGAGATGAGATTGGAAGCACTTCATCAAGATAAAGAGATAATCCAAGACCAAAGGAAGTAGTGGCATGATACACATATCAAGGAAAGGCAATTTAAGATAGGAGATTGGGCATTACTATTTGATTCCAAGTACCAACAATTCAAAGGCAAGTTGAGAACCAGATGGTTAGGACCCTATCAGATTGAGAAGATATTTGACAATGGCTCTATTCAGCTACTTCCCATTGATGGTAAAGTAGAAGGAACACTTTTGGTCAATGGACACATGTTAAAACTTTATAGGAAGCCTCCTACTAGGGATGAATTCTTGAAGAAGATTGAAGCAGACAAAGAATTTGATCATATGGAAGAACCTAGTTCTTCCAAAATGATCAAATAATAGATGCATGAATCCAAAATAAAGGGAAGAGAATGAAAACCAGAAAATGGCATTCTCTTTCCCAAAAAAAAAAAAAAAAAAAAAAAAAAAAAGGGAAGGAATGAAAACCAAGTAAATGGCATTCTCTTCCCAAAAAAAAAAAAAATCTCTCAAAAGACCAATTGAAAACTAGAAATGGTGGTTGGTCTCTTCAATAAATGGCTAATGCAAAATAAAAGGAATTTCTTTGGAATTCAGTTGTCTTTTCTAACCATTTTTCCTTTTTCACTTTTAGGAATGATGAGTCATCAAGGTGGAGGGATTACATCAGCAAGGATGGTAATTATGTCTTGATCTTATTAAAGGTTAAATTAAAAGTTTGCATGTGTGATTAGACTTGATTTAAGAAGTGGTATGATGAGTCATTTATTGTACATTATGATTAAAAGCAAGTAATCATGAGGGTGATGTCGATGGAATAAGAAAGTGGCGGCGTATTTGTAATGAGCTATCATTTGGGTGGAATAAATGAAGTTGAGAAGAAGTTGTAAAAAACTTCAAGGAAGAAGTAGAAGAATTATATTTGAATTCCACAACTAAACCCAACAATTCACGTAGCTAAACACAATAGTTCCATGTAGCTAAACCCAATAGTTCCATAGCTAAATCCACTAGTAGTTTTGTAGCTAATTCTAAATTTGAAGAAAGAAGAATTTGAATCATCCTCTTTGACCATGGGGATTAAAAAGAAGTTAGAACCAGAGGATGATACACAACTTCTTGCAGATGGAGAAGTGGCAGCCATTTTTGGACAAGCAGGGTGGTTGGAGTTCCTAAAAATTTTTCTGAGGTACAATGATGAATTGGTAAGGGAATTTTTGTAAATTTAGAAGAATCTAGAACTAAAGTTAAAAGCATTGTAATTCCTTTTACTATTCAATACAATGAGTAATGTATCGGGGTACCGATTATACATGTTCCTAATCCTGTAAAAGGGACCCTCAAAGAACTAGTGGAAACCTTGATACAAGAGGGGGAATCTGAACCCCAATACATTTATAACACTAAGAAAATCATAAAGGGGGTCAGAAGAGCCAGCTTTCCCAAACCCTTTGACAGGGTAGCATTTTGGGTAGTTAAGTACCTAACCTGTGATGGCCAATTTGGGACTGTGGGAAGAGAAGTCCTTAAGATGTTAATATATCTTAGGTATGGGGCTGCAAAACCAGAATATATAGTAAACCTTCTAGGGTTCCTTTTTGACTCCATCAGAAAATGGCTCAGAGGTATTCTTGGGGAGTTGGAACAATTAGACATCATGGATTAGTCCATCTGGTCTGTCAACACCATTTTCTTTCAAAGAAAAATGGAGAAGAAGCATGGGAAAAGTTCCTTAACAAATTCAAACAAAGCCCTGATATTATCAGAGGGGAATACCAACCCCTTTCTCCCCTAAAATTAATTTGGAGATTGATCCCCTAAAGAGAAAAAGAAGGAAATAGGAGGGGTTAATGTACCAAAGAGGAGGAGATCTGAAAGAATGATTAAAACTACAAAACCTATTGTGCCTTCAAAAGAAACCCCTTCCTCTGTAGCAATAATAGAAGAACTAATATCTATCTCTGATAGTGACAATTCACCTAAGCTGGATCATGAAGTGAAAATCAAGAAGAAGCTCTAGGAGGAAACCCACTTCAGGACATTTTGAAGCTCCTCAAAGAAGAAGAGTTCATAAGAGGTCTAGAGAAACTCTAAAGGATATTGAAGAACATGATGGTTTGGAGAAAGAAGTTGTTGATATTTTGGGCAAGCATGGCAATGACTCCTCCTCAACCAAGTCAAACGAGGTGGAAAAAGAAGAGGAGAGATTTGAAGAACAAGATTTTCAAGAGATGAGTGAATCATCAAAGTACAATCACATGAAGAAGAGGAATTGGCATCTTGGAAATGAAAAGGAAATCCCCTTTGGTAGAAGAGGAATGCTCATTTCCCAAGGAAATTTTTAGAAAAGGAGGAAAAACAACACTTAAAATAGACTTTGTTCTTGTCTAGAGTAGAACTTATCATCAGGAGAAAGATGAGGAATTAAATTTCCTCAAACTCAAATTGGAACAGAGGGAAATGCTCATTGAGCAACTAAAAACTCAACTCACAGATAGGACTGAAGAATTGACATTGGTCAAACAAAAAATGGTAGAAAAAGAAGAAGAATGTCAATTGGCTAGTAAACAAGAATGATATGTCAAAATATCTTCAATGAATCAAGTTGTGCAAACTGAATTGACTTATTGGCCACTTAAGCAAGTTGTGGGATGATACCTATAAGGAACTTAATGAATTTAAAACATCAAATGAGGAACTAAGAAGCAATATGGAAGAGGAGAAGAAGGCAAGGAAGGAATGGGAAGAAAATTTTTTACAAAGAGGAAGAAGACAAATTTAAATGTCTAGTAAAGATACAAATGGTTTGCATAATGAGTGAAAATTACTCACATGTAGGAGACCTTCTCCTGCATACAACGTCTTTTCTGGAAGAACAATTTATTCACTGGAAGCTATCAAGAATTGCATGTGGCCTTCCACATGAAATAAAAGATGAATCTGAGTTCATGACAACATATTCCTCAGCCAAGTGCAGAGAATAGAAAAAAATCTTCTCTGTGAATTCTATCTCTGTAATTTTATGTTGGAAAAGAATACAGGCTTCATGATCAATTTGTATGTAGGGGAAAGCCAACTGAATGCATTTGTTTCTATACTTCAAAATCAGATTGCATGGAAAGAGAGGGATTCTAAACATCTATTAAAATCTAGTTCATCTGGCATCTGCATGAGGGCTCACTATGGAAAACCATCTTCCTTTGTTATACATTTCAGATCCCATGCCTTTGATAGTTGGTTCAAGGCACATTATCTTGCCAGTTTATAGAAAATTATTGATGCCTTCACCTCTTATGAGGAGGAAAAATTTGAAGATATTTATGATGGATGTTTGAAAAGATGGGAGTTTCTCACAGTTGCATTGAGAAGAAGAGAAGTGATATCTCCCACAAACTTAATATGGAGCCTGGAAAGAGCTAAAGCTTTGTGTACACTAATCCCTCAAGTCAATGAAAATGTAGGGGCATATGGATGGGAATGAGAACAAGGCCTCCTCTCCTTCTCACCCCATGTCTCCATGGAAAAATAGAGAGCCTCAAGATCCCACTCACTTTGAGGAGTGGAAGAGGAAGATAGAAGCAGGATCAGGGTATAGTACTTTTGAACTAAAGCACTGGGATATTTAGTTTCAACCATTTGACCTGAGTAGTCAATTGGAATGCAAAATCCACAACCCAAGATTTGAAGAGTAAATTTTGTAAGGGGACTTACAAACAAGTAAGTATGGGGAGATGATAAGGCCAAAATATGTCTCGTTAATGTGCAATAAATGATCTTATTTTACTCTCCTTTTTATCAAGTTTGACTACATTTTGTGACTTTTGTTTGATCTAGTATAAGTTAGGATGTAATTGTCCATATTTTGTTGGATTTAGTTCTAACATCTAAAAACTCTGTAATTCCTAACAAAGTGTGTGGAAATTCAGTTTTTGTAATAAAACAGGTCACAATCAGTCAAGAAGAATGAAGTATGAAGCAATCAACATGTTTTTGGGAGCATTGGCTTCAATATACGGCTTAGTTCAGAACCTCTAGACTTAGTTCTAGAACTCCATCACATAGCTAAGGAGCTCTATCACTTAGTTTGGAACCTTCAGACTTAGTTCCGAACTCTAGCACTTAGTTCGAACTCCAACACTTAGTTCGAAACTATTGCATAGCTCGAACTTTCACAGTAGTTCTAGAATAGTTCCTTTGGCTGGAACTTCTCCAAAGTTTCTGGAATCAATGGGGATCTATTTATTTTGACAAAATCTGATCTTAGAGAAATCAATGGGCCTTCCAATCAGGAGTCAGATCAACAGATTTGATTCTTCATACTCTAGATCCAGAGATAACTTATCAGATAGTTGTATGTCCAACAAGGTTTCTAAATTCCACATCTATTTTGGGCACTATTGGTTCCATTTGAATCGTAGTAAAAACTATGGTTGTAAATGCATCTTTGGATGATGAAATATACATAAAGACTGTAGATAGATATATATATATATATATATATATATAGATATATATATAGAGAAAGAGATATATAGAGAGAGAGAGATACAATGAAGTTTTGTAAGACAGAACATTTCAGTAATAAAATAGCCACTTCATTTTGAGAGAATCATACTTTGTCAAATCCTTGATTCAAGGTGGAGAAAGGGCCCACTCCTCCAAGAACCAGGATCCTTGTTTTATTGGTATTTATATTTCTAAGCAAATCATGTAGATCTATTAATTTTGTAAATGCTTTTGATTCTTTAGTTGAATTTTGTTATGTACTTGTCACTATGTAGGTGTTATAGACTAGACTCTTATTTCCTTGCAAGAATTTCACAACATTTTCAAATGTGTGTTTATTTCAAGAAAGTGTGTTTATTTCTATAACGTGTGTTTATTTCAGCAATTTATTTCATTTTGTAATGTGTGTTTATTTCAACAATTTATTTCATTATGCAATGTGTGTTTATTTCCAGCAATTTATTCCAGCAATGAGTGTTTATTTCAGCAAGTTTCTTATAGCATAGATATAATAAGGCTTTGGCCATGGAATCCTAAGGACACTGTTACAAAAACCCTAACAGAAAATAAAATAACAAATACCTACAGTCAATTACTAGATCACTCCTCAATAATGGAATTTGGGCCTCAAATTGAAAGTCTTGAGAGTTCCAACTTGTAGTTGAATAGAAATATTTTTGGCTTTGATCATTGATGTGTAAGTGTAATGACCAATGGATAGTGGGAAATGAATTCTATCTTATATTTACTCTGTTGGAACTTGTGGAGGTCAACAAATTCCTTACTAGTTCCATCAAAACCCACTTTTCACTTGGAAATCTAGGAAATAGATACAAAATTCCTTCAAATGCTCCTATCTGGATGTAGGTAAATGTTGGGAATTAGAGGAAAATTCACCCCTAATAGGATACAAAATTCTAAGCTACATCGGTATATCGACACTTAGAAAGATATTTATCCAATTCACAAATGATGCTAGAGAATAAGGCATCATTTACTCTTCATAAATGGCCCAATATTTTCTTCAACGAAAAACTATGGGTAGAAGTTATAGACATAATCTAAGGCTTTAGTACTTTGGGTGTTCAACACAATATAAATTCTCATACCCACTATTGTGTAGGTGACATAGGATGTTATGTAGAATTTCTCCATTATCCACATCTCTTTCAACTGATTATCTAGTACATCGCTAATAAATTCACCCCATTAAAATAACTATTCATTATTTTATACGATGGAGATGAATTAATACATCCATCCATGAAACTCCTTTTTCTTAGGAATGCCTAAAAATCTTCTTAACAATGTGATAATCTCATTGATTTCTAGAATGAAATCACTATGGGGAAAGGTATTTGAGAATCTACTCACCGCAAGCTTAGGTTTCAAGAGATATTTGTTGTCTACATGCTTGATGTAATCTATTGAATTTTCATCCTAAGCATATTGGGCCTTTTTGAGATTAGTTTCAACATGCATGGTGAGGTCAGGTGACTTAAGGAGATCCTCAAAATAGTCGGTGTCTAGGTGGATCACTACCTCTCCATCTTAGTTTTTAACAACCCTAGATTTGGAATCATAATGGATGAATGTGGCGAGAATGAATTCCAGACATTGGGTGGATATGGGGAAAGACGTAATAAGATGTATTCCATTATTATAGATGCATTGCATCCATGTTGTTTGTGTGGGATTCTTGAATTTGTTCCATAAGTATTCTATATCCACGTGCCCCAATTTGATATCCCTAATATCAACATTGGAGTCAATGTTGGAAGGGGGAATGACCCCTTGATACTTGCACTCCATTTCTTTGGAATATTTTTCCTTGCCCTTCCCTTTTCATAAATCATACATGGGGAATGAACTAAAGAAACTTGTTTGAGAACCATTCTAGATGATTATGAATGATGAATAGGAACTTTACATTGATTAACACCCTTGAAATTTTGAAAACCCCTATCGGGTTTTCCTCTTGTTAGACATCTTGAGAAGACCAATAGTCTATCAGAAATTTGGACCTTCTTTACACCTTGGAATTCTTGATATACTTGGCATAATCTTGAGACTAATTTCTAGTATGAAAACTCAACACACCTGTCGAATTTTAGCATTGTTTTACACCTTGGAATCTATGTCACACTTGCAGGAATTACTTAATGTTATGAAATTTAGAATTCCTAATACACTAGGGGAGTGTGGACTTCTCAAACACAAAATAACTCCCATAAAATGGTGGAAACTTGGTGTTGGTTTGTAACTTAGAATCCTCGATGAGTCGTCAAAAATTGGATTTTTCTTGCACCTTGGAAAGTCCGAAACATGATTAGATCTTAAGCCTTGAAAATCTACACCGAGTGCTTTTTCTTACTAATTTAGGATTATCACTATGATGAACAAGTAAAATATCTTGACAAGTTCATGTCAGATTTTTGACATGTTCATCATTGTAAAAAATTCCAATTTAATTTAATCATGAACTTGATGTATCTCTAGCTTCTTCTAAAAAATGAAAAAAAAAAAAGTAAGGAGAGGACAAGAAAGCAAAGAAAACAAATAACAACTCTAGATCCAAGGAAAATCAAAAAAAAGAAGAAAAACCCAAATAACACCTCAAAAATTAAAGAGAATCAATAAGAAAAGAAACACTTACTCGAGGAAAGAGACAAGATTGAAGAAAAATGAAGAAATCCAACCAAAATTCCAAGAAAAATGAACTTAGTTTTTGGGGTTCTGGGAAGCAGGAGCGCATGTTCAAATTTAAATTCATACAAGTACGAATGACATGGAAAATCCATGTATTTATAAACCTCTTAGCATTTATTACCCATGTATTTATAAACCTCTTAGCATTTATTACACGTAAGACAACACATATGGAAACCTAACTCCATCATGGAAATAAATTGGTTAACTCGGAAGCAAGAGTATGACTATAAGAAATATGTCATGCGTTTATGTAATCGGGTCTCAAAACCCAACACAAAGAAACGTAAGTGCATTTTCAAGATTCATAAATCGGAACACATAACGTATTTGACATGATTTTCCCCCACATGTTTTGATCCAAGAAAAACCTAAAACATGACATGAAGAAATAATCAAGTTTTGGAATCAAAATCATCGAGAATTTGACATGAAAAATTGTTGAGATGTTCCAATGCGAGTGAAACCCGATACACTACAAAGATTTCAGGGTTTGAGTTTGGAAGGCATCGAGCTTGAAGCATATGTTTTTCAGCTTTGATGTTTTGATAATACTAAAGTAAAGGGAAAATATTATAGTTAAGTTCCTTCTTGAGTGTGCAAGTTTTGGATAGATTTTGAGGCAATGTTTATACGTAGCTCTATGCTTAGTAAGTGGGTAGAAATAATGTGAATGAAATAAAACTTAAAGTAAGACTCACTTTGGATCACCGCTTAGGAATATATGGGATACTTAACTAACATGAGTTAATTTACACTTTATGAAAGGAATAATGGTCGTTATGACATATGTGTGACTTATAGAATTAGTCAAAATTTGATATTTGCTTGACCTATTATATCTAGAAGTATATCAATCCTTGAAGAGGTCGAAGAGGAATAGTTTGATAAAGGTCCTTAGAGATTATAAATAATAATACATAATTTAAATATTCATTTTCAAGTCTTGTGAGGCTATGTAATGATTAAACTGATAAATATGTTAATAAGATTCCAAATAATAGATTAGATATTCCCAACAATGAAGTGGGTCCAACCCTTAAAAACTTCACACAAACATAAAACTAAAAAAATGATTTTGATTTGAGAACGAGTAGTTAAATATTTAATTAATTCAAGCTTATATCAAAGTTATTAGTCAAATACAACTACGAGCTAGTAAAAGGTAAAAGTGAAACTACTCTTATGGTGGTTTTTTTAGTAATTTTTCTTGGTATTGGAAGATTGGTCACTACACAAAATATAAAATGGAATAATTTTCTTTGCAAGCACCCTAAGTTCTTATGAGACAAAAATACTTCAACTATAGTCAAGATATGTAAATATTGAATATTGAATGATTTTGATGATGAGTACAAGAATTTTCCTTCTCTTAATGAGCTTACATATCTTCAACCCTGTAGAAACCCTTGGGGCATAAAGTCTACCCTTGTAGAAAATAGGAGTGAATCCTTGAGGAACATTAATAGAATCATGAGGAGGAGAGGTTGATGGTTGATAGTGATGACTATGTGATCCCAAGTTACAATCTGAGGATATGACTGAAGTAGGGGAAATTTTTGGTCTTTTATTACAATTAATAATGCTTATGATGAATAGGTATTTAATTTACTTAAGGATATAACATTGAGAAATATTCTTATAAACCTTTGAAACCTAGGAAATATGCCCCATTAGTTTCTTAGAAACCCATAAGGATATTCCACTAGCCATGTTCATAGTAGAGCCTGAAGAAAAGATATAACGTGTTCGAGAATTATACAAAGTAATAGGTAATCTCAATATATAATAGGTAATATAATTTTTCAAGGTTACTAATCTCAATATATAATAGGTATATGAACCTTAGAAAATATTATAAATGTTAACACATTGTTCATTTAGACAATTTTCGTTAACCTTGTACTTTAGAGTTCCCTATTGGTCCAATTTTTCTTAGATCATTTAACTTATATATTTATCTTAAACATGGTCCATGTGTCCCTAATAATTTTTATAGAGTATTTTGATAGTCACAAGAACCTTATTTCAGATCTCAATATGGTGATCATGGAATTCTCATAGTTATAGAGCTCTAATGGAAAACAAGTCATGCCCGTTTAAAAATGGAGAAAGAATAGTCCCACATGGAAGAAAAAAATCCCAAAACCCACTCTAAGAAAAGGGCCCCATATTATTTTGGTAAAGGAACTAAGGGATAAGTTAAGTTAAAGTTGAAGAAAATACAAAACACATGTTAACATCTTGTAGTGCCCATTCACATAGAGTGAAATAAAACCCTTGAAATAAAAGTTAAGCCTAAATACATCTAAATGGGCCATATATAAAATTTCTACTTTGTCAAGGGTCTCTCTCATACAAATCATGACTCAAATGCGCTGCTCGATTTCATATATTTAAAGTTGATATTGATTACATATGAATGTGTCACATACCAAATTTAGACATATTCCAAGTAGTTCTCTCATACCTAACTTTTCTCACACAAAGATTTAGATTTCATCAAATTAAATGCAATCTTGAGTACATCTAAATGCACCATGTGTCATTATCTCACATTGTTCTCAAAATATAGTTCTTAGGAAAGGTGATGATCATGATATAAAAAAATAACCATGAGTTTGTGTCATTTCTCATCATACTTTACTGATTTCACTAGGGCCACAAAAATTAAGGTAGGTAATTGTACGCACCCAAATTTGCATGTGCTACATTGTCAGAAATGATTTAAAAGTCCCCAATGATGATTCATGTCTTTTCCAAAGGTGTTCAAGCCCTTTACCTCTTTACAGTTCATATTTGTAGCTTAGATTACCTTACTTATCCATTTCCTACTTTTCTGTGGCTTTCTACATCATTTTTCCTTAAGTTTTGGCCTTGAGTTACACAACCACCACCTTATTTGAGAAGTGGTTGCATAACCTCCGCCCCTATGAAGAGTGGAGGTTTGTGCACAAATCGACAAGACTTCCCAAGTGTGATTTGGATGCGTGTTAACTCACTTAAGTTCACATGTAGTACATGTTTCTTAGTCAATTTGGATGATTTTAAGCTTGATTTATTCGTATCAACCTCCTCTTCCACTTCTAATTATTGATTAAGAGTTAAAATTCCCTCCATGTTGTGATGTGGAATCCCATTGCTGCCAAATGGCTTAGACCATTTCCCAGCCTATGTTCTATAAAACCAACGCTTCTTCTGAAGAAAATGGCTGAAGATTTTTATTGTGATTGCATTGTTATGTTGCTGAAATCTTGCTAGAGACTACATAACCAAACATTGTTCTCTTACATTGTTCTTCTTCTACCTGCATTGCTACCAGACCACTTACAAGCCACCATTTCTCCAACATTCTTCTTTGCTTCTTCTGCATTCCCATCTTCTTGGACTCACATGAACATTGAAGATTGGAAAATATAACTGAGGGGACACAAGAGTAAACCACAATTGGATTTGCCTCAACACTACAAATTCTAGGTTGGGGTTAATTGGATTTCCTTATTTCTTTAATTCTTTATTTTGAATCTATACGCACATTACTTACTAGAGTAGAAAATCATTTCCATTTCAATTGTTGCAATAGATAGATCAAATATTGTAGCTTTCATTTCTTTTGTAAAGCTTTTAGTGATAGATAACTTCCCTTCCTATCCTGTGGGTTTGCAAGGGAACATTTTTCTGGAGGAAAGCTTTTACATTAATTTAGAATCAACTGCAATATCATTTCATTTGTAAAACTTCCATTGAATCCTTCTTTACTTTTTTCGGGGAAGTTGCAAGGGAAGAAAATCTTTTGAGAAGCTTTTATTTCTTCTCATGCCTCTGAGGAAGAATAAAGGATTCACATCCACAATTACATTTTGGAAAAGCTTTATTTTATTAGGATAGATTAGATATATTATTGCACAGATAAATAGTTACATCTAACTATTTATTTGTTTAGGATTTGTTAATTAAATTGTAGAAGTAATTTCTTCATTTCTTTGTATTTCCTTTGTTATTTTCCAGAAACTATAAAATACAAAAATATTAGTTTAAATTAGATTAGATTGTTTATATTGCTTCATTTCTTCTATATTGGAAAATACAAAAACATAGTTTAGTTTTATTTATTTAGATTAGCTTGTTGTTTTCTTTCATAGTTAATTTGCACAAATGCACACATGACCATTCAAGGACCACAACAACCTAGAGAAGAAGTTTACGATCCTAGAGTCCCTCAACCAATGCAACTTATCTTGAGACTGACATTGATACGGGCCTTTGGATTATGGTATTTAAATCTTCACCACTTCCACCCATCACTAGAACCCATCTTAACCCACCCATTTTCCCTTATTCATCTATTTTCTCTAGAATTTCCATGACCTTGTTAGGAAATTTCTACGAGGCAAACAAAGGAAAATTTCCATGCATTCCACAACTAGTTGAGAGAGTTTCACACACATACATTGATAGAATCTTACATGTGTGTATCATTCTTAACCGTACCATCACACCCATTCAGGTTAGAGAGGATTTTATTTCCCTAGACAAGAAGATCCCTTTAGTGCTCATAGAGGACATTAGATTTCCTTGATAACATGTTATCCACATTCACCCATTCTTTGAGTATTCCATATATTCACCTTATTTCATTATATATAGCCATCCATTCATTCCACATCATTCCACGACCTCGGGAGGTCGAGTACCTGAAGGTCATGTGGTGATTTTTAGTCATACAAATTGGTGAACCCGACATGAAGGACTAGTTCCTTTTCATTTCCATTGTCTTACCTTCTTTCATCCATCCTTCTCCTCTCCCATTATTTTGTGGGTATTTTCATATACCCCCGAATATGTCGAGTCAGGATTACAACATACCTATTTTAGGTCTTGAGGCTTATTATTACCAAATCGGCATACCATAGTCACCCTCATTATTAGGGTGGGATGACAATTATTCTTCTAACTTACCTTCACCTCACACTCCTCTTCCTCAAGGAACCCCAATAATTCATCTATCGTCAGATTGAGGAGATTGACCAACCTGAGTTCTCCAACTCAAACAATATGACATTCACTAGAGAACAAGGCTTTAATCCTCAAGTCTTTCTAGGACCCAAAGCTAACATACAATCTGATCCCTTCACTTCCTACCTCTCTTCTCATGATGAACTCATGGCACGCTTCACCCAAAGCCAAGATCATTTCAATGCCATGGACTAATCCTTGGAAAGGATGCAAGAGTATGTTGATGTTATGCTTAAAAAAAATATTGCTACCCCTCCCCTGTAATGGAAAATATACCCAAAGAGGGGTGGCCTCCAAGAGAACAATTTATAGCAGGACATCATGTACCTCTACCTCCTAACAAGGCACAAAATACACCCAAACAAAATACAACACCATCTTCGGGAGATGTAATTTCTACGCTAGTAGATAGAGTTAGGGAGTTGGAACTTGCCCAATCATCTCATATTTTACCTTTTTCCGAGAAAGGAAAGATCATGTACCATGCTCAAAACCCTAGTTATGTACCTTTTGCGCCATCACCTCCTCCGGTTTACATGGGTGTTCCTAGCCCTAAAGATCTCCTCACTAGATCGGGCACATTAGGTATGCCCCTCACACCTCATATGGATACTCTCAATAGGAACCATAGGAAGTGCGTTCTCGAATGCCATCCCTAACTAGAAATGTGATGTTCCCTAATATTGTGCCTATCACTCCATACCAAAATAATGTTCCCCTATATTTGTACATGTATTCCAAATCACTATAGGAGGACATGTATTCTTTTCTTGGTTCATATGCTCAACCTCAGGGGATGTATTATGCCCTACAAATGTTTATGATGTGCCATATTAGCCTCTATGCCTCCTCCACCTCCCCATCTAGGGTCATCTATGGTAGAATCCTATGCATTGGGCACATATGCTAAATATATTAAGGATCCCCTTGATTTTACCATATGAAGCGTAATGCTTCCATGACCACTTCCCTAACTTGCCAAATTTTAAAGGGATAGAGACCCAAATGTGCATATTAAAGCGTATGCAACTTCCATCGAGAGATACTCCCATGGGATGTAGTTGTAGCTAAGATATTCCCAAGACCCTTGAGGGGATCACTCTTGATTGGTATTACAGGATACCTAAAGCCTCCATACACTCCTTTAAGAAACTCGTATCCGAGTTCATAAAGGCGTTTGACATGAAAAATTGTTAAGAACATGAATAAGGGAATTCCTTCATATAAAACAAGAGCATAATGAATTTGCTGCCCATTTCATTCAGAGGTGGCGGCAGGTCCTCTACTCTTTGGTGAGTGCTCCCAATATGGATTAAACAGAGATTTTGATCTATTCCTTCATTCCCTTAACCAGGAAACAAAGGAAGAAGTCCAAAATTTCCCCCTTAGGAGCTACGAAGAGGTACTAGAGGGTGCTCTCCGCATTGATCAAGTGGTAATAGATAGCGGTCAAAAGACCTATGGTTCAAATGGGAGACTGATCACTCCCTCCAAAGGTAATTCAAATTACCCCAAAAATTCCAACAACAATCAAGGACCTAAGGTCCTTAATAAGAACCATGGTGTTACAATGGATGACGTAATTGATCAAGCCAAAAATCCAAATGTTGTTAACACTTCAAGCATAAAACAATGTCAATAACAACGTGAATGGAAATAATCAAAGGAGTAATAATTTCACTCCTTCCATCAATGCATGAGTGGATTTCAACCATCCTCCACCTCCACAACAAGTTCAAGCCCAAGGCCCCAATCAATACCCAAACGGGTATCAAAATCAATATCAAAACCAAGGGAAAAGGCCTCCGAACTTTAACTACAACAATCAACAAGTTAAACAACAAGGAACTTTGGACCACAAAGAACACAAATCAAAGACCTCAAGGATTATGATCCTGACCTTTATTGTGGCTTCCATAGGGTCCGAGGGCATGATGTTAGAACTTTCCATGACTGTAACAAGTTCATATAATGCCTACCAAAGGACCAAAGACAACTCTTCGTCAAGATGTTTTTGGAAAATCCTACAACACCAATGTAAAATGCTAGCATGGGGCATGTTTCCCCTCAAAACACTCCTCTTAGGATCTTTAGTAACCCTCTTCCTACATGTCTTGATAATGGAAAATTAAACCCCCATGGCACAAACAAGGGTAACCTAGTGGGAAACAATGACCACAAAGCTTCCACTTCTTCAAACCCACTAGTAGCACCTCGTTGGATGATCGAAACAAACTAAGATCATGGGTCTCATCAAATTAGATACTAAACCTCAAATTAATGCAACTACAAGAACTCGTGATTACTCAACACAGCCTATTCCCATCTACCCATCTATGTCGGATGACACTCCAATACTTTCAAGGCTGGTAGGGGCATATGATCTGATTATGGATTTAACCAAGACCTTTTCTCACATCTCCTTCTTAGATTTGTTGAATAAATCTCTTGCTCATCGAGCCACTTTGTTAGAAGCATTGGGTCTTGGTCACTTGATTAATGTTACCCCTCCACTGGAGGCACAAATCAACCACATAAAATTTGATGTCTATCCTCCTGGGAAGCCTGAAAGAGATGTTGGATTCATCTTCGACATCAATAAGATGCCCATGATGTCAAGATGACACGTAGAGGTGACCCAACGTTGTATTTATAGGTTTGGATCTATAATAATTATGTTAAACATGTAATTATTGATGATGGGGCAACTGTTAATATTGTCCCCTTTTCATTCCTCCAAAATTTAGGCTATGCAAAACCAACTATTCCTCAACTAGAAATACGCTGAGAGGTTCTGCAGTCTCAAAGAAACATCCATAGGGACCATAGTGCTCCGGTTACTCTTGGTCCCAAGATGGTTCTAACCGAGTTTTTATATTATAGATAGGGAAACCAACTATAATATGATTCTTGTTTGACCTTGGATCCATCAAATGAAGGCAATCCCTTCCACACTATTCCAAGAAGTCAGATTCTTACATTTGGGGAAAGTCTTCATCACTTAGGGTGACCTAAATCCTTTGATATTCACCTAGCTAACTTAAAGAAGAAACCCGGGGTCCATACCGAGTTCAAACTCCCCGCCAATCAAGTGAAAAAACCTAAAGATACAATGCCATAGTCTAAACTGATTCCCACGATGGAACTAGAAACCTCCATTTTAATTGAAGGGGTTGTTGCAACTAAAGATGAAATTGTTGTTGTTGAGATAGTATCAATGGAAACCATGGCTAAGATTTTTGAGTTGTTAGAGAACGACTTTCCTATTCTCCTCCCTTTTGACTCCTTGGGCATATGACATGCTCTAGGGGCCGAATCTCTTCCAGCCAAAGATGATTTCATGGTTGAGGTCTCGAAGTGGAGGAAGAAGATACTAGAAATGATCAAACATCAATCTTCCCTAACAACTATTGGATGCTCAACTATGATGGAGTGAAGTGTCATTTTGGTGCTAGGGTAGGTGTGATCCTCACTTCCTCGGAAGGGAAGGTTATGCCTTTTCCTTTAAGCTCAATTTCAAATGCACAAACAATAGTGCTGAGTACGAGGCTCTTCTTCTTGGTCTCATTGTAGCCAAGAGAATGGGTGCTTACAATATTAGAGTTTTGGGTGATTCCCAACTAGTCTCTAACCAAGTTTTAGAAGTTTATGAGACTAGAGCGGAGCACTTGTAGCTCTATAAGACTATTGTACTTAACCTAAGAAAAGGTTTTGACTTCATATCCATTGAAGCTATCCCACATGAACAAAACCTTTTAGTTGATTCCATGGCTACTTCCACTTCTCGATTTTTTCCAAGCAGAGATTTGGAAGATATCGAATTCACTATTTTAGTCCGAGCTAAACCCCTAGTTTGAAAAATGCCTACCAATCCAATTATGGCATATATTGAGACTGAGAACAAGCCTACCACTTTAGATTATGCGGAGAATGATGAGGATATACTAGGTTACCTTAATGCATACATTGACCTTCATCCTGCACATCACAAGAGGGGCTTTGCTCTCATACCTCACTCTTCCTCCTATTTTGGAGATCATACGATGGGTCCTTCCTCATTAGAAGGCCTTGAGATCTATGAAGTAGAGGAGGAAGGAGAACTAGAACTACCTCCATCCCCACCCAATTTTGAAGAAGGTAATGCCTCTTTAATCGAAGGGACCATCGATATAAATATCGGGACAACAAAGACCCTAAGATATTGAAACTTGGTTCTTCTTTAACTCTAGAAGAAGTGAAAATTCATACGAAGGTTCTCAAGGAGAATTCAAAATCCTTCAAATTTAGCTATAAAGAGATGACATGAATTTATCCCTAAGTATTGGTTGATAATCTCATAACCAAACTTGATGCCAAGCCCATCAAACAAAATTCAAAACCTATCTCTATGGGACATCATGGAAGTGATGTTTGTGAAGATTCAAGGAAGATTTGGAAAGGGATTTCAAGGAAAAGTCTTTGGGGCAAAGTTTCATCTCAAAATTAGGGTTCATTAAAATGTAAGCCTGTGCAAAAGGATTCATGCTAGGAAAGCAACCATGGAAAAAGCCAAAAAAATTGATTCAAAGCTTGGGACATCATGGAATTGATTAAGATTCTTAAGGATGGATAGATAGGAGCACATGCCAAAAAAGATGATCTTCAAAAGGTGATTCAGATCTAGATGGAGTTAGGGAAAAAAAAAATTGGAAAGGTAATTCCAACCCCTACAAGATGGTGAAATTATTTTTACACTTTGGTGCAATGGTTTCAAAGTAGTTTTTTCTCATGCATGTGTGGAGTACCAAATCAAAAATATGATTTTTAGGATCAAATGGATGAATAAAGACTAAAACCAACCATTGGATTTATAAGGCCATTTTTCAGTCAATATCATATAAAATTTCATCAAAAAAATTCCATCGGGAGCTCAAGTTATCATGATTTCAAGTTGTCTCTCCTCCTCAGAGAGTTCAAGAGTTAGTCAAATTTTAGGAAGACAAATTTTCAGCTCCAAGAGCCTGGTGGGATTTTGTGTCCCTCACGTCCCTCAAGGTCAAGGAAATAAAGGTTGGAAAAATTTCCCACCCCCCATGATCCCTTCTGGACCCACATACACATGACCTCTAGGATCACCATTTTCAACCCCTGTGTGCTTCGGGAGCTCAAAGCCTTCACCGTTGGATCGCTTCGCCACGTGTCATCACCTAGAGCACCATGGAATTTGATGTCCCTCATGTCCCTTTGAGGTGAGGGACATAAAACATGGAAAAATGTCCCATCCCCTAAGGAGACTCCTGGTCACTCATGTGACCTCTTCAAGAGTGAATTTCAGCCCCTAGGTTTGCTAAGCTTCATTCTCAACCATCGGATCTCCGCCACGTGTCATCACCTTGCTCACCATGGAATTTGATGTCCCTCACATCCCTTTGAGGTGAGGGACATAAAACATGAAAAAATTGCCCCACCCTTTTTGTGCATTTTTTTGAATAATTTAAATCTAGCACTTAGCCATTATTTCCCCCATTTTTCTTCTTCACAACTTCATACCTCATGCCATGGCTTCATAACTTTCATGCATTGTTCCAGACACCCCACTCCACCATTTTTCTCTCAAACCAGCTCCACCATGGCAAAAAAAACCATGAAAAATCCATGAAAATACATAGGTCTTAGAGAAAAAATGGATCAAAAATGTTGAAGAAATGAAAGAAATGAAGAAAATGAAGATTTTTTCTAGATAACCACGAAGTCACCCAATCAAAAAATCTTCATATCTTGCAAAATACAAAGTTCGGATTGAGGTTCATTTTTGAAAAACTTCCACATTTTTCAAGATGATCAAGATGCAACAAATGGGAGGTCAAATGGTGCCCTAAAACATTTGTTCCAACAAAATCCCCATTTCATGCACCAACTCACATTTGTCAGATTTCCCATCAATCCGGAAATGGAAACAAGCTAAAAACTTGCACATAGACTCCAAATGAAAAACCTATCACAATGGAGTTGTTTTTCATCATGAATGGAGACAAAAACTATAGACTACAAATTTTGAGCTCCATTAATGGCCGCCATGGCAAGCTTTGTGCTTGAAGCCACTACCAAGTGAAAATTTTAAATTTTATTTCCAAGCATTCTAGTGGGAAAAATTATGTGAAATTCAGAGGACATGATGTGATGATGATGAGCCGAGTCCAAAAAAATATGTTCCATCACAAACCGAGCAGTGGAAGTCCACTTTCTAAAAATAGTAAGTTTTCCTATACAAACTTGCTATGCTATGTTTGGGAAGTCATCATCAAAAAGTGGTTATGGAAAAGAAAGTGTGCATCAAAGATCACCAAGAAGTCAGAATGAGTGTTCAGAGCATAAAATAGTGAAAATGACCACTTACTAAAAATAGTAAGTTCTATATATGGGTGCTTACTAAAAATAGTAAGTCAACCCAAGAAGTGGCCGAAGGAAAAGGTAGTGTGCAAGATTGAATGAAGAATTTCATCACATCAAGATGGTCAAGAAGAAGAAAAATCACCTCTTACTATAAATAGTAAGTCTCCCATGTGGGTACTCACTATTAATGGTAAGTCATACTCAAGGGGAATTTTTGGAACAAATGGGACATAGAGGGATGATCATTCAGGTCAACACCATCATTTCGGGATCATCCATGGGCATTTCTCATAGGGAATTGAGATCTCATCTCAGAATTCAACAAAATGTCTCCCAAACACTCACTTCATGGCTCGAGTTGTAGGAGTATCTTGTGTGGGGTGGAATGTCGGTCATCGAAGAACCATTCATTCAATGTTTTTAAACACTCATTCAAAAAGCAATATGTGAGCTAATTTGAAGGAGTTTCACATGAGTTTGAAGATTAGAGTTTCATCACATGGAGCTTTCATCAACAAGGATCATGGAATTCATCGAAGGGAAACATCTTCTTCTTCTTCTTCTTCTTCTCTCTCTCTCTCTCTCTCTCTCTCTCTCTCTCTCTTCTCTCAATTTCTCTCTTCTCAATGTTCTAATTTTGCATTGGGGTTGCACTTTTTCATATGTCTTAATGTTTCTAATGTAATAAGTCACCTTTATGTTATAAAAAGGGACTTAAAATTTTCCTAGGAAGTTGAAAAGTTTTAAGTTGTGTGAGGACATATGAAAAGGCATTGGGGGTAGATGATGAGTCACCTCTCATTCTATAAATTGTAAATCCATTCCCATTTCAAAGGGTTGGTGATTGATTTTGTAAACTCAAGAGTGTATTGTACTTTGAGAGAACAAAGGAGATAGCCATTTTCTTTTCTTCCATTTCCCCCTCACTAGTTTTCCTCCATTCCCACACTATGTATAACTTTTGTTTAAGCAATCAATACAAGAAGGAGTTTCTAGCTTTCTTTTTTGACTAAGGGATTTCTTGATACTTTGTGATCAATAAATTCTATTTGGTCTTGTTATTTTTTTACAGAGTTGTTTCTTCTCATAAATGCATGTGTTGAAATTTCTAACTAGTGTGTGTGTAGGAATCTGATTTTCTACCTACAACATTAGTTCTCCTATCTCATTTCTCACTCCCTTTCCCACTTTACAGAAAAATTCCTCTCTAGAAAGAAAATTGCTAGCTTTTCCAGGTCAAGGGTCAAGTGGAGTGCCCCCCTTGGATCCCCGACCACAAGGCCACCCCAGAAAATCCACTTTCACTCATGCATGCATGCATATACAAAACTACACCAAGTTAAGTAGAGGGACTTAGACTCCCAGAGTGTTGGCAAGAAACCCACAATTTTTCCCCAAAAATTTTCTCGCCAACAGTTTTTGGCACCCACCGTGGGGTAGATTTAGCAAGCATCTGCACCCAAAATATGACCACAAGGTCCAAAAAATTCAAAAAAAAAAAAAAAAATAAAAAAAAAAAAAAAAAGTTCATGGAAATCCATTTTAAAATACATACATTATCAATTCCTGCACGTGACCTTTCATATTCCCAAGTGTCCTTTCATGTTCCCACGCAAAGTTTCCAAAAATTTGGTCAAAAGGAAGATACACAAGTTGAAAGGTCGAGAGGTGTTGTTGATTCCAATTTTGAGGCTTTGCAAAAAAATCAAAAGAAAAATTAGAGATAATCCATACTTCTTCTCTCAAGCCTCCTCCTCCATCCGGCTCTTCAAAGAAGTTCACCTGGAAATCCTATCCAAACCCATTGATACTCCCCTTCAAATTCTCCCATTTTTCAACCACCATTGAGCATTGAGTCCCAAAAGAAGAAGAATTTGAAGAAGAATTTGTAGAAAAAGCAAAAAGAAAAAAAAAAGAAACAATGGAAAGAAATGAAGAAGAAAGACCTCAACCCATTGTTCCATGGGGAAGAAATATAGGCCCACTTGCTCTTGAACCACCTCTTCATGATCTACCAACAAGTTCCCGCAAGAACTTTCCAAAGTTCAAAGGTGATGGCACACAAATTCCTGAAGAACACATCACTTCTTTCACCACATCATGTGGGATTCTTGGAGTCCAACATGAAGATGTTTTGTAAGATTGTTTCATGGAGTCTCTCCAAAAAAAAAGAATGGTTCTACCTCCTACCCCCGATCCATCACTTGTTGGAATGACATCAAAACTAAGTTTGAGGAAAGATTTAAATCAACTGAAGACTATCAAGACTCTGGTGTTCAATTGGCTCAAAAAAGAAAGGAGAAAGTGAAACTATGAGAGACTTCATGGCTCATTTCAATGGTTGCTTTCATAGGATACGGAAGAAGAAGATTCACCATCTAAAAACAATGTCAAGAGATTCTTTATTAGTGCTCAATCACGGAGGTATTTTTCCTATGAAGAGTTCAACCAAGGGATATTAGAAGAAGCAAAAAGATTGGCCATGAACTTGATGATGATCTCATCCTCTCTAGAAAGATCAAGAATCCTCAAAGGGTAAAGCTCAACGTCCTAGAGATGAAAGAACCGATCCATTTTTTGTAAAAAATGGAAAATGAAATGGCATTGTTGAAGAGGGAAATATTTGAATGAGTTTCTTCTCAAAGAAAAAATGGAAATCAAATTGTAGGAGCACCCCAAAGGCTTTCCTTGGAGGCCCCACCTATCAATGCAAAGTTGTAGGAGTAAGGAAAATGAAGAGGAGCTTGAACAAGAAAGTGAAGGTGGTGATTTCTAGAAAGTGATGAGTTTGAGAATGATACACAAATCAGATTCTGTGAATATTCTGGAGGTGATGAAGATGATGAAGAAGATGCACCTATTTTCTCATGTGTGGTATTCACTCATTCTCATCTATGAGAAAGGGGGATCTTCCTCCACTTGTTTGCAAAAAAAAAAAAAGATGAAGATCCTCCTGTGGTGACTCAAAAAAAAATAATCAATCGAGGATCTCACTCCCACCCTCCATGGAGTCCGCATTGTTGAAGCCTGATCCTAGTAAAAATAAGAAGTCTCCAACAATTCCAAGTAAGTCTTCCGATGCCTCTTCTAATTCTAAATCTAAATCTTCTCCTGTAAAATCTAGTACTTTGAAAGCTCCTAGTGTACCTTTCAAGATCCCCTCTATTCCCCAAAAATCTACTCCTACTTCCAAACCTATCCTAAATCCAAAATCAGTCCCTTCATCACCCTTGTCCACATCTATGCTCCTTTTGACTTCATAGAATATACAAACAAAGCCAAAGTGCAGATTACTAAAACTAAATATTTGTGGACTCACCCCAAACAATTTGAGAGATTCATTCAATACATCAAGAGTGGTAGTTTAACACCCAAATGTTGTAACTCCTAGTTCTAAAGGAATACTACCAAACCCACCACACCTCCTCATAGTAGAACATGCTTTCTTTGAGTGCATCCAAGACCGACAAGGTTGATCCTTTCTATGTCTCCCTTCTTGTTGGAGAATATGTATTGAACAATTACATAATAGATTTGGTGCCTCGACAATGTGATGCCTTTAAAGGTCACCAAGGCTCTCAAACTCACCATGACTCCACCCGGTGGCTCTTGTTACTCCCTGGAGTCAAAAGAGGTCCCACTTGTAGGGAAGGTCAAAGATGCACATGTGGCTCTCACCAAATTTCTAGACAAGAAAAGTTTTCAATGATGATTTTGGTAGTAGACATTCCAACTTCATTTGGAATGTTACTAAGTAGAAGTTTCTGCCGAGACTTGGGAGGGAAAATTTAGATGAATTGGTCATCCACAACCATACCAAGTGAAGGGAGACATGGAGAAATTTCTTCCAGAGAAGAAGATGAGGTACACAAGTGTGAAAGTCTAGAAGCCCTAGAACCAACATCTTGTATCAAGATAGATAGAGTAGATGGATGAATCACTTTGTGACAACCGAGGAGGAAGAGGATATTCCCATCTTGATAGGGCTAGACATGCCTTCCAGAGAGGTATGGACCTTGAAGAAGCATTGAGGAGATTTGAGTTACAAGAGGGCAGCCCCAAATTTCTAGATGATGCAAACCATGAAGAAGAGGAAATGGTTCTTGATGATTTTCAAACAGAAAAATCAGCTTATGTGCTTATCCATGATGAAGAGATATTCTCATTCCCATTTGAAGATGAGGACTCCCTTGATCATGTCACAGGAAGAGACCAAGCTAGTCTACAATGAGCCCTCAAAAAAGTGGGAAAGAACCATCTGTACAAGAACTACTAAGAGCCATGGAAGAAACAAAAGACCCTGAGCTCAGTCTGAACTCCTGATGCAAGCCATGAATCTACAAGACAAGCATGAATCTGATTTGAAAGCCTTAACTAGTGTGAAGGTTGGCCATGTTGAAATAAATCAAGATGAGAAATATGATGCCCCTCCTGAGCCAATGGTTGATGGATGAAATGATGAAATGGAGGTATTTTCTTTCCCATTTGAAGAGGAAGACTCTTTCCATGATGAAGAAATTGAAGCAAGGAGTTTTGAGGCCTTTGAAGTTGAAGCTCCTCTTGAAAAAGGAGTGATAGAATGCAGTGATTCCCAAGATGATGAAGTAATCCCTCTAGATAGTTTCCTTGAGCTTAAAAAATAAAGATCCTTCAAAGGCATACAAAGATGAGCTACAGGAAGTAACAAAGGAGATCTCTTGTGCAAGAACTATTGGATGTAGTAGAAGTTGTGGAAGACCCCGAGCTGATTCTTGATCTCTTAACTCATGCCATGGCCATACAAGACAAGTATGAGGTTACTTCTCAATCCTCCCATCAGTACTCAAATGCCTCATAATGGAGTAGAGATAAAGGATGAATCTAAGGTTTCTCATGGAGAAGATGTCAATGAGCATAGACTTGGGAAAGAAAGTAACTCAAGAATATTCAAGAAATTTGAATGAAAAAATAAGCTTTGGGGCAAGTGATGAGATGCTCAATGAAGAATCAACTATGTGGATAAAAACATGGAAGGAAATAACACTATGAAACCAATTTCAAAGAACATGAAGGAAATGGAATTTCTAAGTGAAGGCCTGAGCATCAAGAAGCTCACATGGACTCACTCCTAAAAAACACATAGACAATCATGAAAGCACCCAACTTTCATAAATAGTTAAGGAGAGGAGGCTACTTTCTGGAACTAGTCAATGGCTTCACAGAACAACATCACTCAGTGTTTCCCACTCAAGGGTAACTTTTTGAGGAATGAAAAGTGCTTCAAGTGAAAGTGGGTTGTCCCCACCTTGTACCATAGGTGATTTCTAGGTGTGTTTTTTTTTTTTTGTGTGTGTTTTTCCATGTGTGTGTGTTGTGTGTTTTTTTCATTTTTTTTGTGTGTGTGTGTCTTTTGTCTTTCTTTTCTCTCTCTCTCTCTCTCTTGTAAGTTGTACATGACTCTGCAGGCCCAATGGATAAGGCACTGGTCAATGGATCATATGGTCTAAAGTTGAGATTCTAGATTCTCCATGTCATGTCTTCTTCACCGTGTCACTCATCCATGTCATGTCCCCAAGCTAGAGCCATTTTTTGTCATGCAAATGTGTAACAAGGAAATTGACAATTTCAAGCATGACAACTATACCCCTGTGTACCAATTTTTTCATGTTTTATCATTCCAAGGCACCCCGGGTCTACCCAAGTTAGTCCAGTAACCTCCCAATTGATGTTAATTCATCCCCTAGGTGATTTAGGAAATTCAATTCAACCCCCTAGGTGATTTTAGGAGTTCTTAAAAAATGCTATTTTTGGGCAGTGTTGGGAAGGGCTATCACTGGCCTTCCTAGACTGGAGAAACCCCATGAGAGAAAAAAAAAAAATACAACATGGAGGTGAATTAAAGGCCTTAAACATCATGGAAGTGATTTTGGAAGATTTAGGAAGATTTGGAGAGTTTGGAGTAGTTTGATCAAAATTAGGTTCATAGGTTCAGCTAGCAACATGCAAAAAAAAAAACTTGTTGAGCTTGAAGGTGATTCTGGGAGCTCTAGATGGAGTTAGGAAAAAAAAAAACATTTTGGAAAGGTAATTCCAATCCCTACAATATGGTGAAATTATTTTTTTTCACAACACTTTGGTGCAATGGTTTTGCAAGAATTTTTTCTCATGCACAAGTGGAGTACCAAATAAAAAATCCATGATTTTTAGGGATCAAATGGATGAATAAAGACCTAAAACCCCACCATTGGATTTATAAGGCCATTTTTAAAGTCAATATCATATAAAATTTCATCAAAAAGTCCATCGGGAGCTCAAGTTATATCATTTCAAGTTGTCCTCTTTGGAAGAGTTCGGGAGTTAGTCAAATTTTGAGGAGGACACACTCCAGAGAGCTGGTGGGATTTTGTGTCCCTCACGTCCCTCAAGGTCAGGGACATCAAGGTTGGAAAAATTTCCCATCCCCCATGAATCCCTCTGGACCCACATATGACCTCCAAGATCGCCAGTTTCAGCCCAGGTGCTTGTGGGAGCTCAAAGCCTTCACCATCGTTGGATCTCCGCCACGTGTCATCACCTGGAGCATGCCATGGAATTTGATGTCCCTCATGTCCCTTTGAGGTGAGGGACATAAAACATGAAAAAAATGTTCCCATCCCCTAAGGAGACTCCTGGTCACTCATGTGACCTCTTCAAGAGTGAATTTTCAGCCCCTGTGTTTTCAAGCCTTCATTCTCACTCATCGTCGGATCTCGCCACATGTCATGTCATCACCTTGATCACCATGGAATTTGATGTCCCTCACATCCCTTTGAGGTGAGGGACATAAAACATGAAAAAATTTTCCCCACCCTTTTTGTGCATTTTTTTGAATAATTTAAATTCGGCACTTAGCCATTTTTCCCCCATTTCTTCTTCACACTTCACACCTTGCCATAGCTTTGTTCATGTCCATTGTCTGCACTCACACCCGGTCCACCATTTATTTGCTCCAAACCAGCTCTCCCCAAAAAAAATCCTCCAATCCATGAAAATACATAGGTCTTAGAGAAAAATGGGATCGAAAAAATGAAGAAAATGACAGAGAAATGAAGAAAATGAAGATTTTTTGCCAGATAACCATGAAGTCACCCAATCAAAAAATCTTCATATCTTGCAAAAAATACAAGTCGGATTGAGGTGTCATATTTTGTAGACTTCCAAATTTTTTTCAAGAATCAAGATGAAAAAAATGGGAGGTCAAATGGTGCCCTGAAACATTTGTTCCAACAAAATCCCCATTTTCATGCCCTACTCACATTTGTTGGATTTCCCATCAATCTGGAAATGGAAACAAGCTAAAAACTTACACATGGAACTCCAAATGAAAACCTATCACAATGGAGTTTTTTCATCATGAATGGAGACAAAAACTAGACCTACAAATTTTGAGCTCCATTAATGGCTGCCATGGCAGCTCTGTGCTGAAGCCACTTTGCTAGTGAAAATTTTAAATTTTATTTCCAAGCATTCTAGTGGGAAAATCATGTGAAATTGGAGGAGGACATGATCATGATGATGAGATGAGTCCAAAAAAAATATGTTCCATCACAAACCAAAAGTGGAAATCCACTTTCTAAAAATAGTAAGTTTTCCTATACAGACTTGCTATGTTTGGAAAGTCATCATCAAAAGTGGCTATGGAAAAAAAGGAAATGTGCACTGAAGATCACCAGAAGTAGAATGAGTGTTTAGAGCATAAAATAGTGAAAATGACCACTTACTAAAAATAGTAAGTTTCTCTATATGGGTGCTTACTAAAAATAGTAAGTCAACCCAAGAAGTGGTGAGGTGAAGGTAGTGTGCACAAGATTGAATGAAGAATTTCATCACATCAAGATGGTCAAGAAGAAGCAAGAATCACCTCTTACTATAAATAGTAAGTCTCCCATGTGGGTACTCACTATAATGGTAAGTCATACTCAAGGGGTAGTTTTGGAACAATGGGACATAGAGGGATGATCATTCAGGTCAACACCATCATTCGGGATCATCCATGGGCATTTCTCATAGGGAATTGAGACTCATCTCAGAGAATTCAACAGTGTCTCCCGACACTCACTTCATGGCTCGAGTTGTAGGAGTATCTATGCAGTGGGGGTGGAAGTTATGGTCATCGGTAGAACCATTCAACAATGTTTTTAAACACTCATTCCAAAGCATCTGTGAGCTAATTTGAAGGAGTTTCACATGAGTTTGAAGATTCAGAGTTTCATCACATTGGAGCTTTCCATCAATGAGGATCATGGAATTCATCAGGAACATCTTCTCTTCTTCTTCTCTCTCTCTCTCTCTTCTCTCCCCCAACTTTCTCTCTCTTCTCAATGTTCTAATTTTGCGTTGGGGTTGCACTTTTTCATATGTCTTAATGTTTCTAATGTAATAAGTCACCTTTATGTTATAAAAAGGGACTTAAAAGTTTCCTAGGAAGTTGAAAAGTTTTAAGTTGTGTGAGGACATATGAAAAGGCATGGGGGGTAGATGATGAGTCACCTCTCATTCTATAAATTGTAAATCCATTCCCATTTCAAAGGGTTGGTGATTGATTTTGTAAACTCAAGAGTGTAAAGGCGGATCATCTTCTCATTTTTATTCTTAAGCTACAAACATCTCTATAGCTTGCGTATGTTACCAAAAGAAGATGATGATAAATGTGACCATGTAATTTAATTCATTAGTTACACCTTGTTAGAATATGAGATGCACTATACGTAGGCGAAAAGGAATTCTTGCTATAGTGTTTTCAAAAAGTAGTTAAGGCATTACATGCTTAAACAAGAAATGTGGTTAATTATCAAAATAGACCATCTTTGAACGTTTCTAACATAGGGTTCCTTGTCTAAGAAAGTTGGATGCTTCATGACCCTAATGGGTGAATTCGAGTTAACCTTTGTCAATCAAAATTCATCAAAGGAAAAACCATTGCAGATTGGTTAGAAGACAACTTGTTAGATGGTGGATATCTAGTAGACTTGGATTTCCTCGATGAGTGTGTATATTACACCGAACACATGGCTCCCATTGTTTTGTTTCATGGTATTAAAACATTTTAGTTTTATTATGGACCGTGCATACCTCGAAGGGGCAACCTCACAAAGAGAAGATGACTATGCATCATAGCCACCAAATATGTGATTATAGAACAATTGATTTATCATAGAGCCTTTAATGGAATGTTGTTAAGGTGTGTTGATGAGGAAGAGTCAAAAAATATTATCTTCAGATCCCACATTAGAGTCTATGTGGGTCACTTCGGATGGTGTGCTGTGCTATCCGCAAGATACATGTTGAGATGTGGAGCTCAATTACTTCAAATTAGCATGTAATGTAAAACTTGCTGAAAAACACAGTAACCATCATCAATTAGGAGGGACCAACATTTATTACCTAGGACCGACATCGGTTAGGCAAGGAAGAACTAGCATCGGTTATGGATAACCGACATCGGTTACTTGTGCGCATGAGTGTTTTAATTAACTCTTGGGAATTAGATCTATTTTTAGCATTAAAGCATATCTATTGATTGTAATTGCATGGCTAAGTGCCCTAAGTTTATAAACACCTATATAAGCATAAAAGCTAGGGTTTAGAAGTAAGAATTAATAAGAATTAAAAAGAACTTGCAAAAGTTGGTGAGAGAGAGAATTCTTGGAGAAGCAAAAGCTTGAAAGAAAGAAAACATACATTTGAGAGGTGTGGAAGATTGTAAATCTTTCATTGTATATCTTGTCAAAGCTTTGGATAATAGATTGGCTTGTTTCTTGGTGGATGTAGCCCACACTTTGTGTGAACCACATTAAATCTGGTGTTGTTTTATGTCTCTTGTTTTGTGTATTTATTCTATTAGAATATCTACTTTTATTTACATGTATGCTTAGATATGATATATTATCTGTACAAAAGTGTGCTAACCCTAATAACTAGTATTAGAGATTTGTTTGAGGTTTTCTATGTTTACAAATTTACTCATAGAGGGTTTTCTAATTGAGTGGGAGCTACAACAATGGTAGAAAAAATAAATACAAGGTAGAGAAGTTTGACGGCTGAAATTATCAATTATGGAAGATACATATTAAGGATTATCTATATCAAAGAGATTTGTATTTACCGTTGGATAAGAATTCTAGACCTATGAAGATGACTGATGAAGAATGGAATATTCTTGATGAAATGCTTTGGGATCTATAAGATTAAGCTCGAAAAAGCATCCATGGCTTCCAATATTATAGAAGCGACTTCTACGGTAGGGTTAATGAAATCTATTGCTAATTTATATGAAAAACCTAGTGCTTTAAATAAATTTTATTTGATGAAGAAACTATTTAGTTTAAGATGCATGAAGTTGGATCTACATCTAGCCATTTGAATGATTTTAGATCTATTGTAAATCGGTTAAAATCGGTTGATATACCATTTCATGATGAAGTGAAAAACTTTTATTCTTATATTCTTTGTCCGATAGTTAGGATAACTTGGTAATGGATGATATTAATACAACATCTCGATAATAATATTTTGAATTTTGATTATGTGGTTAGTATAATCTTTGAATGAATAAATTCGTAAGAAGAGTATAGAGGAATCATCATCTGGGAATGATTTGAATGTAGAAAGTAGGGTAGGCAGTAGAAGGAGAGATATAAGAGTAAGAGTAATGGGAAATCAAAGTCAAGGGATAACAAATCTAAATCCATAGGTAAAGGAATTACTTGTTGGAAATGTGGAAAGAAAGGACATGCAAAGAAAGATTGTTGGTTAAAGGATAAAAAGAACCAACAACCAAAAAAGGTAAAGAAGCAAATCTTGTTCATACAAAAGGTAATGCAAAATGCTTTTATTCTTTCTTTAGATAATAGAATTGAATCATAGGTTTTAGATTCAGGAGCTTTTTCCATGCAACCCCTAATAAGGGTTATTTTGAAATTATAAGAGAAAAATTTTGGGCATGTTTATTTGGGTGATGATGAACCTTGCGGTATTACTAGTAAAGGGAAAGTTCATCTAAAATTGCGAGAATGGAAATACATGGGTATTGAAAGATGTGAGGCATGTGCAAAGCCTCAGAAAAAGGAATCTTATTTCTATAGGGCAACTAGGTGAAGTTGGTTACATTGTTACTTCTTACAGAGAATCTTGGAAAGTCACCAAGGGTTCTCTTGTTGTGGCAAGAGGTAAGAAGATAGGAATGTTATATTTATCTACCTATGTTATCGATTCATTTTCGCATTATCTACTTTAGATTCAGATGCATGCATGATGGCATAATCAGTTAGACCATATGAATAAAAAAGGAAAGCAAATCTTAAAGGCTAAGGGTAAGTTATCGATTGAAATATTTAGATCTTGATTTTCTGTGAGCATTGTATCTTTGAAAGTAAAAGAGAGTGAGATTTTTCAAAGTTAGGGAAACTAAGAAGAAGTAAAAATTGGAGCTTGTACACTCGTAGATGTGTGGGGACCAACTCGGGTAGCTTCTCATGGAGGATTCCAGTATTATGTTACTTTCATTGATGATGCTTTACAAGAAAGGTATGGGTTTATTGTATTAACGTAAACTGATGTTTTTAGACTTTTAAGAGATGAAAATCCTTATTGAGAATGAATCTAATTCTAAATTAAAATGCCTTAGATCTGAAAATGGTGGTGAATACTATATCAAAAATTTCAATGATTATTATTCAAGTAAATGGGATACGAGAGAAAGAATGGTTCCAAAAACACCATAAGAGAATGTGTTACGAGAGAGAATGAGCAAGAACAATCATGGAATATGCTAGAAGTATGAGGATACGTTATGGATTGCCCTTGCAGCTTTTAGGGTCAGAAGTAGTTGATACATTAGTTTATTTGATTAATCGTGGACCTTCAAGTTCACTAGATGGAGGAATACCGAGAGGAAGCTTGGACTAAAAAGAGGTAGATATTTATTTTCTTAAAAATTTTGGTTGAAGCTTTTATGTCATGTTGATAAGGAAAATATCTTGGAAAAAGTTGGATGTAAAATCCAAGAGATGCACTTTCATTGGTTATGGATCTGGTGATTTTGGATTTTGTTTTTGGGATTTAGAGAATTCTAAATTATTAGGAGTCGTGATGTTGAATGGCATGAAAAAGAATGTACAACGATCAAATTTTGGTACTTAAGGATGACCGGTTGAGAATTTTGTGAATGAAAATGAATTCTCGGATTTAAAATTAATACCTATAAGGTTACCACAAGAATTGGTGTTAGTTAACCCCACCAACACCGATATCAAATAAACTGGTATCGGTTATGAAAACTTTCCAAACAGCAGAAGATTATAGCTAGTGTAACCGACGTCGGTTATAGGTGTAAGTGTGATCACTAACAAATTTGGATACAAATATCGATGAGGTTCAAAATGAGCCTTCGGATCAAACTCCTATGAGAAGGTCACAAAGGTAAGTAAACCTCGAAATATTTACACCTCTATTTTATTTATTATTGATCGATAATGGTGAACCGTAGAGCTTTGAAGAAGCAATGCAGGATAAGACCCATCTAGTGGAGCATGGCATAGATGAGGAGATGGACTCCTTACTTGAATAAAATAAGAGAAAGATATACAGCAAGCTCCAAGGCAATTTAACGTGGTTCACCCTTAAGATGTGAATCAACTATTGTTTTAATTCCACCAAGAAATGGCCAATATTATTTTTAGTGCTTTACAGAGGAAATACAATGAAGATCTACTGTCTTCCAACACCTCACAGATGTTCAATGATTTTTCCTCACTCAACCTACTCTTTCTTCTCACCAAGAAAACCAAGAAACAAACTTACATGAAAAAACAAAAATGCAAGAAAACTTACACAAATTGCTATATATATTCTCTCCTTCTTACTTACCCTCATACAATGCATACATGCATATATATATATTTTGGGTAACTTAACTTTGCTTTTACAATCAATAAATCATATTTAAAATAATTGATTTATTCTAATTTTTTCAAAAAAAAAAATACATCGCACACAGTAAATCGCAGCAATAAATCATATTTAATGCGCATCTGTCCTTCACTCTAATTCACTTACACACGACGATCGACTCGACTCGACCAATTACGCATTACAATCACGACCGAACATCGTTCTTTATAAGAACTAGTAACATGTAAAAGCAAGTTTCTTGTGAAGCAATTAAGCTCCATTCTCAACAATCTCCCACTTGGAGATCAATTTGCACTGTACTGTGCATCACCATCCTTGGTTCCTTTTCCTTGGCCCATTTCTTCCTCTTCAAGTCTTAAACTTGAAGACCAACAAAAGTGGAGTGAAGCTCCAACTTCTCCCTTACCAATGGCTTTGTTAGCATATCTGCAGGGTTCTCATCCATATGGATTTTCTCTAACTTTAGTTTTCCATCCTCCAACACCTGCCGTATGAAGTGATACCTCAATTGAATATGTTTCATTCTTGAATGAAATGTTGAGTTCTTTTCTAGATGAATCGCACTCTGACTATCACTGTATAATCTACAATCCTCTTGCTCCTTACCCAACTCTTCCATGAACCTGCTCATCCATATCATCTCCTTTGCTAGCTTTTGTAGTTGCAACATACTCTGCCTCTGTAGTAGACAAAGCCACAACCTTTGCAATCTTGAAATCTAGCTAACTATGTCATTCCACCTACTGTGAAAATATATCTAGTGGTGCTCCTCCTGCCATCCAAATCTCCAGCCATATCTGAATCAACATAGCCATGTAAAGAAGTATCTGACCCTCCATAGCATAACTCCATGCCGGATGTCCCTCTCAAATACCTGAGAATCCATTGGACTACTTTCCAATGTTCTTTACCTAGATTAGCCATAAACCTACTCACAACTCCCATTGCCTGTGCAATGTCTGGTCTAGTACAAACCATGGCATACATAAGACTTCCTACTATTGAAGCATAGGGAACATGTGCCATGTACTCAACCTCCTCATGTGATGAAGGACACTGATCTTTTCTCAATTTGAAGTGTCCAACCATAGGTGTACCAACAAGTTTTGATTTTGCATATTAAACCTTTCCAACACCTTATTGATATAAGCCTCCTGAGACAAATACAACTTCTTGTTTTTCCTATCTCGATGAATTTGCATGCCAAGGATTTTCTTTGTAGCTCCCAAATCCTTCATTGCAAATGTGTGAGCTAACCTTTCTTTAAGTTTACCAATGTCCTGCATACTAGATCCTGCAATCAACATATCATCCACATACAAGTAACAAAATAACATAGCTCCCATTTTCAAGCTTTTAAAATAAACACAATGGTCAGATTCACATCTCATATAACCATGCTCATGCATAAAACTATCAAATCTCAAATACCATTCCTTGGAGCTTGCTTGAGCCCATATAGGCTCTTTTTCAATTTGCACACAAGTTTCTCCTTACCCTTGACTTCATAACCAAATGGTTGCTGCATATAAATCTCTTCATCCAAATCACCATGAAGGAAATCCATCTTCACATCTAGTTTCTCTAAATGTAAATCTTCTACTACAACTAAGCTCAATATAATATGAATAGAAGTCATCTTAACAACAGGAGAAAATATTTCACCAAAGTCAATACCTACTTTCTATGTAAATCCCTTTACTACAAGCCTTGCCTTGTATCTTTTTGTCCACCCTCTTCTTCCTTGATCCTGTAAACCCACTTGTTCTGCAATGTTCTCTTACCTGTTGGCAACTTAACCAAATCCCAAGTCTGGTTTATGTTCCAAGGAGTCCATCTCCTCATCCATGCCATGCTCCCACTGGACGTGGGTCTTATCCTACATTGCTTCTTCAAAACTCTCTGGTTCACCATTATCAGTCAATAATAAATAAAATAGAGAAGGTGTAAATCTTTCTAGAGGTTTACTTACCCTTTATGACCTTCTCACAGAGTTTGGGGTACCGAGGCTCAATCTGGACCTCCTAGACATTTGTATCCAAATCTGATAGTGACCGACACCGGTCACCTATAACCGACATCGGTTATGCTAACCGATGTCGGTTTTGATCTCTTCAGTAAATCGATACAGTTTGTTTTGATGACCGATGTCTTAGGGGTAAACCGACACCGGTTATTGTGTAACCATGTAGGTAATACTTTTAAATCTGAGAGTTCATTTTCATTCACAAACTTCTCAACCGGTTCATCCTTGGGTACCAAAATTTGATCCATGTACATTCTCTTTTCATTCCATTCAACATCACGACTCCTAATAATTTTAGAATTCTCTAAATCCCAAAAATGGAAACCAAAATCACCAGATCCATAACCAATGAAAGTGCATCTCTTGGATTTTGCATCCAACTTTTTCCTATTTTCCTTATCAACATGCACAAAAGCTTCTAAACCAAAAAAACTTTAAGAAAAGAAAGATCTACCTCTTTTTCGGTCCAAGCTTCCTCTGGTATTCCTCCATCTAGTGAACTTGAAGGCCCATGGTTAATCAAATAAACCATGTATCAACTACTTCTACCCAAAACTGTAAGGGTAGTCTAGAATGTATTCTCATACTTCTAGCACGTTCCATGATTGTCTTGTTCATTCTTTCTGCAACACCATTCTCTTGTGGTGTTCTTGGAACCATTCTTTCTCTACGTATCCCATTCATTGAACAATAATCATTGAAATCCTTGCTACAATATTCACCACCATTATCAGATCTAAGGCACTTTAACTTAGAATTTGATTCATTCTCAACAAGGGCTTTCCATCTTTTAAAAGTCTCAAAAACATCATATTTATGTTTAATACAATAAACCCATACCTTTCTTGTAGCATCATCAATGAAAGTAACATAATACTAGGATCCTCCATGAGAAGCTACCTGAGCTGGTCCCCACACATCTGAGTGTACAAGCTCCAATTTTTACTCCTTCTTAGTTGCCCCAACTTTGAGAAATCTCACTCTCTTTTGCTTTCCAAAGATACAATGCTCACATAAATCAAGATCTAAATCTTTCAAATATGATAACTTACCCTTAGCCTTTAAGATCTGCATTCCTTTTTGACTCATATGACCCAACCGATTATGCCACATGCATGCATCTGAATCTGAAGTAGATAATGTAGAAAAGGAATCAATAATACAGGTAGATAAATATAATGTTCCTACCTTCTTACCTCTTGCCACAACAAAATCACCCTTGGTGACTTTCCAAGAGTCTCTGTAAAAGTAACCATGCAACCAGATTCACCTAGTTGCCCTGCAGAAATAAGATTCCTCCTGAGGCTTGGCACATGCCTCACATCTTTCAATACCCATGTATTTCCATTCTGTAATTTTAGATGAACTTCCCCTTTACCAATAATACTGCAAGGTTCATCATCACCCAAATAAACATGCCCAAAATTTCCCTGGACATAATTTTTGAAATAACCCTTATTAGGGGTTGCATGGAAAGAAGCTCCTGAATCTAAAACCCATGATTCAATTCTATTATCTAAAGAAAGAATAAGAGCATCTTGCATTACCTCCGACAAAAGCAAGATTTTCTTCTTTACCTTTGTCTGGTTGTTGGTTCTCTTTATCCTTTGACCAACAATCTTTCTTTGCATGTCCTTTCTTTCCACATTTCCAACAAGTAATTCCCTTACTTCTGGATTTAGATCTGCTATCCCTTGACTTTGATTTCCCATTACTCTTACTCTTGATCTCTCTTCCTTTTCCCCCCTGCTTTCTACATTCAAAGCATTCCAGATGATGATTCCTCTGTACTCTTCCTGTGAATTTCTTCATTCAAGATTATACTAACCACATCATCAAACTTCAAAATATTATTAGCAGATGTTGTATTACTAACAACCATTACCAAGTTATCCCAACTATCGTGAAAAAGAACATAAGAATAAAAGTGCTTTTACTTCATCATCAAATGGTATTTCAACCGATTTTAATTGATTTACAATAGATCAAAAATCATTCAAATGACTAGATGTAGATCCACCTTCATGCATCTTAGAACTAAATAGTTTCTTCATCAAATAAACTTTATTTGAAGCACTAGGTTTTTCATATAAATTAGCAAGAGATTTCATTAACTCTACCAGTAGAAGTCCACTTCTATAATATTGGAAGCCACGGATGCTGCCAAGCTCAATCTTATAGATCCCAAAGCCTTTCTGTCAAGAATCTTCCATTCTTCATCAGTCATCTTCGTAGGTCTAGACTTCTCATCCAATGGTAAATATAAATCTCTTTGATACAGATAATCCTCAATCTGCATCTTCCATAATTGATAATTATGACCATCAAATTTCTCTACCTTGTATTTGTTTTCTTTTGCCATTGTTGTAGCTCCCACTCAATCAGAAAACCCTCTGTGAGTAAATCTATCAACACACAAAACCTCAAACAAAGCTTCGATACTATTTTGTTGGGGTTAAACCATATAACAAATGTTGCACAGATCTATAATCAATATAAATCATACAAGCAAAATGAATGTGGAAATAACTAGAAGATAAAATAAACAAGAGAAAGATTACACCAGCATTTAACGTGGTTCACCCAAGTGTGGGCTACGTCCACCAAGAAACAAGCCAATATTATTATTCATTGCTTTTAGAGGAAATACAATGAAGATCTTTATCTTCCAACACCTCTCACAGGATGTTCAATTTTTTTCCTCACTCAACTACTCTTTTTTCTCACCAAGAAAACTTACATGCAAAACAATTGCTATTATATATATTCTCTCCTTCTTACTTACCCTCATAGATGCATACATATATATATATATATTTTGGGTAACTTAACTTTGCTTTTACAATCAATAAATCATCTTTAAAATAATTGATTTATTCTAATTTTCATCAAAAAAAAAAAAAAACGTCACATGTAAGTAACCATCACATGTTATTGCTCGACCGTGTCGGTTCACTCCTGACTGATCGATGATTTCAATTGACTGACCGATCGATTACCACCTAATACAACGAAACCATGTAAAAGCAAGTTTCTTTTGAAGCAATTAAGCTCCATTCTCAACAATCACATATCATTTCATTCACACACATAACTGTCATCCCATGGATTGGTTCCATTTTCCTTGCGTTGCATTTTCTACGACCATTGAGTTGTACATTATATTCTACAACTCCTTCAACCAATCACTTCAAATCATTCTTTTTATCCTTTATACTACTTTAATTTAATCATAAATAAGGGGGAAATATAGTAACTAAAATATGTAATTATTAAACTATATTACATTGATCCTCTAGTAAATATTTTATAATGAAATTTGAGTTCTTTAGATGAAATAGGCACTCTAACCTCTTGGTATTCTTGATTTTTTTGTCTTTCTCAATATTTTACTGATATGGTGAGCTTATTTTTGGTCATTTATTTTGGTTTATTCATAGGGATCATTATTCCTTTACACTTTATTTCTATTTACTTGATTTAAAGGACAATCTGCCCAAATAGATTGTTCTTAGCACAAATACACTAATGTCCATCTAGGAAAAACAAGAAATTATATCTCTCCTTCAGGAGTTTGCTATGGCAATGGGTATTTCTTATTTCCTTAAGATGAATTAGGTCCTATTTTGGTGTCACTATGTGACACTTAAAATTGCTAAAGTAACAAATAAATTTCATTATAAAAATAAAACCACATACTATGACACTAATACATTGGGAATTTTGGGGCTATCATTTTTCATATCATTATACATCACATACATATGAAAATTTTGAATGCATTATTCAATCATAAGGGAAGACATTTAGAAATTCCATATCACACATATTTTGTATTGAAAAAATTAACATGTATCCATTCCATGTAGGTTTGGATATTTCATTGGGAATGGCTATGATCAAAAAAACACTATCTTAATCACACACCACAAGAACTAAGTCTAAAACTAATGCACATCAACATGATATATTTATATATGTAATGAATCTTCATCAAATCTAATTGATTTCAAGAGTCTTCATCCTTAATCATATCTTGAAATTTGACATTTTCTCAACATAAATCTCTCATTTATCCATCAAACATTTAGCTGTAATGACATGATATCTGAGTCTTCATAAAAGCTAGGGTTTGTTTTACAAAAGTTAATGCTTGTATAAGGTAGAGTGAAACAGTGTAGTATTCATTTGACCAAAAAGAAGATAAAAAAGAAGTGAAACATAGCTTTAAAAGAACTATATATGGATCTTTCCTAAGGATGGACATTTAAACACCAAGAAAAGATGCCAATACATGTGAGGCTATGTACTCTGGAAAATCCTATCCTACAAAGTCTTCACAAACTAGAAGTTAGATTACTACAACCCAATGATTTAAGAAAAATAAGCTTTTTTAAAAACCTCCAAGAGGAAGAGTAAAAAGCTAAGGAAGGATTTAAGAAACTCCTAGATATAGGTATGTGCAAGAAATAAGTAATAAACATGAAACCCTAAACACAAGGGAGATTGTGAGAGAAAATGAACTTAGATTATTTGCACTTTTAGCTATGTAATTAAAACTTGACTGGAAAACACTGTAATATCATCAGAGGGGAGTAGATGTCGTAACATGAGGTGTAAATGATCTAGAGCTATTTGATAAGGTTTAGGACTAGATTGGTTAGAGGAATGAGGTTAGGGATCCAAATACCTGTATTGGGCAGTGTTTTGATTAACTCAGAGGAAGTTTAGAGTCTGATTTTTAGAGTGTCAAAGATTTGTCATTTAATATTCATGGTTGGTCCCTAGTTTATAAATGCCTGTATAAGCATAATATAGGGTTTGATTAATAATTAATAAAAATTAAAAATACTTAATCTTGTTTAAACAAAGACCTATAATACCACATAAAATCCAAAAAAAAAAAAACTTGAAATTCAAACTAAAGTATTGTACATCTCAGAATGTGTGAAGATTGTAAATTTCATTATCATATCAAATTCTTTGGATAATAGATTGACTTATTTCTTTAGCATAGCTCTACCCTAGGTGAACCACATTAAATTTGGTGAATTGATTTATGTCTCCATTAATTACTAGATATTTTTTAGTAAAAGAATATCAAATGTTTATTAGAAGAGGCTATCCCTTAGATATGATATGTGTGTGTAGAAAATGTACCTGTGCTAACCCTCAAAAATGAATGCTAGATGGATGCCTTTGAGTTATTTGAATGCCTTAAAAATGGAATAATAGGTGATATATAAATATTAGAATTATCCCATTATTTATATCACAATAAGATGATAAAAATGTATTTATATAACACCCTTGGTTAAATTTCATGGGGTTTAAAATTGATAAGAATATTTCTCTTTCATCAATGGAAATAAGATGCCTAGAAGATAAAGTAGACTTCCAAAATACTTCAAAGGTAAAAAGAGGTCATGGGTAATTCTTGGAGTCTCACGATTCAAGTTCATTGGGATCAAATTATTTATTCACAGGTGGGACATTAGTGTCATTAAATTCATAAATATAAGTAAATATTTTAAGAACAAAGAGTTGTGTGATCAAATTACAACCAATCAAAAATAAAGAAGACACAAATGTCAAAGATAGCTATCAATTAATAGTTTTATTTGAACTAGGAATTGAGAAGTCGTCAATTCTTGCCATTAATAATGTCAATGGGTTGGTGTCCAAGTTGTATGCATTAAGAGAAGAATATCTTGGAAATTAATCCTTTAAACACAATCCAAACTTGCATAAAATAAATCACACATGCGGAAATTTAAAGCACACTTGTAGAAATGAAACACACTTACATAAAGAAATCACACTTGCAGGAAAAAAAACACACTTGCATAAAGGAAATCACATTTCATAAATAACTTGATAGGAAAAAAAAACTTACATAAATTGAAATTGCTGAATTAAAAATAAAAATAAAGAAAAAAGACATGCAGTTCACAAAAAATTTACTAAAGAAGGATCACATAACATGAAATTAGAAATTTAAAACAAAAGGAAAACAAAAATAAAGAAAATAAACATTAACACATTGATCCATCTTCCTTGGAATGAGTGGCCAACTCATTCCTTGGAAGATGATTTAATTCATACTTTTAATTCAAAACTTGCAGAATAACTTTACTTCAAAAGATTGGAAAGAAAGAACAGATCTTTATTTATTAGGAGAAAAAAATTACATATCTCAGTGTGGAAGGTTACATTTATAATTCATGCATCTAACCAAATCCTTATTTTAGGAAATACAATCTGATCTTATCTTTATTCCAATCCTAACAACTAAGATCTCCATCTCCACAAAATATGGAGAGAGATATATTATTGGAGTCAAAGTCTTATCTCACTTATTTTAGGAAGATTTGCTCCCAAATATTCTCCTTGCTTTTTGGTAACAAGAATCATAATGATTTTATTTCTCTACATTATTAGAAGGATTATTTTTCTCAAAATATGATTTTGACCAAATACCTTCTCAAATTTTCCATTTGACTTTGTTTTTTTGACTATGTGGAACTTTTGACGCTTGTCGATACACTTTTCCTCATGGACTACAGCTCACTAAAAGTTAGATTTATCTTCATTAGTAAAACTTGTTGCAAATATGAATGAGGTTTTTGTTAAAAACATTCTATGAACAAAAACCTCTCTCATATTTTCCATTTGAATTTTTTGTTTCTATTTATGGAACTTTTAGTGCTTGTCTGATACACTTTTCCTCGGACTGCAACTCACTAAAAGTTAGATCTCTCTTATTGGTAAAAATTTGTAGAAAATCTGAATGAGGTTTTTTAAAAACATTGTTATGAACAAAAACCTCTCTCATATTTTCCATTTGAATTCTTTGTTTGTTTATGGAAATTTTAGTGCTCATCGATACACATTTTTCAGCGGAGTTCACTAAAAGATAGATCTCTCTTCATTGGTAAAACTTGTATCAAATGAGGTTTTTGTTAAAAACATTGTTATGAAAAAAACCTCTCTAGATTTCCATTAGAATCTAACCCTGATCAGTTCCAAAAATTCTCACAGAGTTTAGAACTAAACGTCATTCCTTTTATAGAACTAACTCTGCAAGTTCAAACTAAATCTGATTTGTCTAATTGAAAGTTCTGGAACTAACTGTCATTCAATTGTACAAGTTCTAGAACTAAACTGCGAGTTCCGAACTAAACTGCAAGTTCTAGAACTAACTCTGTGAGTTCCAGAGCTAACTTAAAACAACTATAACTTTTGCACATGATCTCGGATTGAGATGATTCTTTTTTTGAACTTGCATAATTTTTGAGAGGAATCTGAATATGAAATCAGATTTGAGTTTAAATGTATTGTTCATGATCAATTCCACTTTTCCAATACTAGCATTATCTTTCCTTTATGGCCTACATACACAAAATTTGCATCTTTTCCCAAATAATCAATAGGATTAGTCAACAAAATAGATATAGCAAAATATTTCTAAAGAATGAACAAGATATATATCCTATACTCTATCTTAAGCAAACTATAAGTTCCTAGATTACATTTAAATCCACTTTCAAAGGTAACTTGGAAGGACAAAATAATAGTAATTTATGGCCAATTTATGGCCTCATCATTGCCCCACACTTAATCTTATGCATGTCCTCATGCATTACATTATTATCTCCTCTTCTTAGAGTCTTCTTCGTATTCTCATATATGCATTCCATATATATATTGAAAACAGGTTCTGTGTGGATCTCCTTCTGCTATTTTTGATTTTATTTCTTTGCAAAAGGTTCTTATGTGGATCTTCTTCTACTATTTTTTATTTTCTTTCTTTTACAATAGGTTCTTGTGTGGATCTCCTTCGCTGCTTTTGATTTCTTTTTTTGTACAACATGTTCTTGTTAGATCTCCTTTTGTTGTTTTTGATCTTCTTTTATACTAGTTCTTTAGAGTTCTATTTTTTTCTTTTACAATAGGTTCTTGTGTGGATCTCCTTCTATTCTTTTGATTTCTTTCTTTTACAATAGGTTCTTTGTTGGATCTCCTTCTGCTATTTTTGATTTCTTTATTTTTTAACGAGGTTCTTGTGTGGATCTCTTTCTCGGTTTTTGATCTTCTTTTATTTTACAAGTAAGTTCTTGTGTGGAGCTCCTTCTATCATGTCTCATATTTAAAATCAAAATGCATACCTCGTGCTTCTCCTTCTCTCTCACACTTAAGCTCTCATGTTCTCATGTTGTTTATTCATGGCTGCCCATAAATTAGACTCCAAAAGTTTGATTGCAAAAGAGGTGCACATATTTTTCATATAAGTAGGGAGATATGAATTTTATCTTTCCTTACTTAGAAATCTTTAAAAATGAATCTAGCTGTAATAAAAAAACTTACAAGAAAATCTTAAAAATAAAATAGTAGAAAAAATAACTTGATCATACCTCTAGTTGTCCTTGTCATCCTATTATTAACATGGTAAAATAGTGTCGAGAAAGAAGACCAGTGTAAGATTGAAAGAAGAATTGTATTTTGTTTTTGTCTTTAAGAAGAATTGTTTTCCAATCAATTTTTTTTCTTTGATTGGCCATCAAAAGTTGGTTTTCCAATCAAATTTTTTTTTTTTTTTGCCTTTTTTGACCAATAATTTGGTTTTGATCAAATAGCCAACAAGCTAGTTTTCCAATCAAAGCTTTTTGTTTTTTTAAATTTTTTTCTTTTTTTTGATTGGCCAACAAGTTGGTTTTCCAATCAAAGTTTTTAAATTTTTTTTTGCCTTTTATTGACTAGCAAGTTAGTTTTCCAATCAAAGTTTTTTTTTTTTTAATTGTATTTTTGTTGAAATGATAACATGAGAAGGATTAGAGAAAAATTTGATCCATTATCATACTATATAAATCAAAGTACAACTTGTGTAAAATAGGAAGCAATGGTTGAGATCTCATAAAAACCTTTTTACATACTTGGTAACTCCAAAAAGATTTCCAAAAATTTGTAGATGATTTCTAGATCTTAAAAGCCCAACATGAATTGTGCATTATCAAAATCACCATAGTAATCTTCAAAGCCCGGACTAGTGATCTCGGGAGATGGATAGTTGTTAAAAGAGAGAGTGAAGGTATTCGTGTGTCCCTTCAAAATCTGCATGCTCCTTAGTTGATACTATTGTTGGTGCTCCAAAAAATCAATGTTGGTATCAAGAACAACTCTGGAAATTATTATAGATCTAGTCCTTAGATGTTAGTACAAAAATGTTCTTGTCTTGATATTCACCATAATTACTTATTAACATTATACAATCATATACAAAAATGAAGAAATTGAAAGACATGAAAACAAATTTTTCTAATGGATATGGTTTAGGGATTGAATTTTATCATGGGATGAAAATAATTTGGATGGGTGGATTTATTATGAGTGAGTTTTTATTTTAGCTCTAATGAAATCCTGAATATGGATGGATTTAACTAGAAATGCTACCACTTCATTATTACAAACTGGATAAGCTAGTTTTTACTAAGGTTATGTGTAATAAGATCACTGAGCTATTAGTTGATACAAGGGAAATGGTGGTGGTTATCAAGAATGACACATTATATCTCATCAACTAGATCTACTTCCATATTCAATATCATATTCTACCATTTCCAAATCTGAATTCTTTTTCATACCATTATACCTTCTTGATCAAACATCATAGTCATTTTCTTATACACAAAGTTAGTTTGTGGGGAGATAAATATTTACAATCTAATATTCCTAATTCGAGAAATGAAATTTAAGTTAATTACAATGAAATAAAATTCTAAAGAAACTACTTAACAAATACCTTCTATCACAGAATTTGCTAAAAGGTATTCTATCATGTCACTAGAATATTCTTTTAAAGAACTCGAATCTTTTAATAACACCATGTCCCCGAAATGATGCCAAAATGATGAGGGATGTCAATCCTCACCATTAATAATGTCAATTTGGGTTGGTGTCCGAAGGATGTATGCATAAAAGAAGAAGATCTTGAAAGCGGATCCTCTAAACACAATCAAACTTGCATAAAATAAATCACACATGTAGAAATTTAATGCACACTTTCAAAATGTGAAACACAATTACATAAATGAAATCACACTTGTAGGAATATAAAGGCACACTTGCATAAATAAATCACACTTGAAAGAAATTAAAAACTTGCATAAATTGAAATTGTTGAATTAAAAATAAAGGAAAGAGGAAAAGACACTGCAGTTCACAAAAAAAATTATATAAAGAAGGATCACATAACATGAAAAAAAAGTTTACAAAAAAGGAAAATTAGAAATAAAGAAATAAACATTAACACATTGATCCATCTTCCTTGGAATGAGTGGCTATCTCATTCCTTGGAAGATGATTTAATTCATACTTTTAATTTAGAACTTGCGAAAAACTTTACTTAAAACATTGGAAAGAAAGAACAGATCTTTATTTCTTGGGAGAAAAAAATTACATATCTCAGTGTGGAAGGTTACATTTATAATTCATGCATCCAACCAACTCCTTATTTTAGGAAATATAATATGATCTTATCTTTATTCAATCATAATAACTAAGATCTCATCTCCAAAAATATGGAGAGAGATATATTATTGAGTCAAAGTCTTATCTCACTTATTTTAGGAAGATTTACTCCCAAATCTTCTCCTTTCTTTTTGGTAACAAGAATCATAATGATTTTATTCTTCTACATTATTAGAAGGAGGATTTTTCTCAAAATATGATTTTGACCAAATACCTTTCTCGGATTTTCTATTTTACTTTTTGTTTTTACTTGTGGAACTTTTGACACTTGTCTCGATACGCTTTTCCTCCTTGGACTCACAATAAGTTAGATCTCTCTTCATTGATAAAACTTGTTGTAAATATGAATGAGGTTTTTGTTAAAAACATTCTATGAACAAAAACATCTCTCATATTTTCCTTTTGAATTTTTGTTTCATTTATGGAACTTTTAGTGCTCGTCGATACACTTTTCCTCGGACTCAGCTCACTAAAAGTTATATCTCTCTTTATTGGTATATATATAGCAAATATGAATGAGGTTTTTGTTAAACACATTACTATGAAAAAAACCTCTCTATTTTCCATTTGAAAATTTTAGTTGCTATGGAACTCTCGATACACGTTTCTTGGACTGCACTCACTAAAATTTAGATCTCTCTTCATTGGTAAAACCTCTAGCAAATATAAATGATATTTTTGTTAAAAACTTTTCTATGAAAAAAACCTCTCTCATATTTCCCATTGGAATCTCGAGTTTTCACAATCCCTAAAAATGGTCATTAGTTGATGCAAGTTCGGAACTAAAGTGTCATTCCTTTTATGCAAGTTCGAACTAAATTTGAAAGTTCCAGAACTAAATCTAATTTGTTCACAAATTGAAAGTTCTCATAACTAACTATCATTTAATTGATATAAGTTCGGAACTAAACTCGTGAGTTCGGAACTAAACCGAAACAAACCTGCAAGCTTGGAACTAACTCGAGTTCCGCATGACTAACTTTAAACAACTATAACTTTTGCATGTGACCTCGGATTGACATGATTCTTTTTTTTTAACTTGTAAATTTTTTTGAGAGGAATCTGAATATGAAATTGTTGTTTTGAAAATTTTCGGTTAGACAGTCATGGGAAATAAGCCAGTCCGATAAAGTGTGCGAGCATATCCCCTCTTTGAGATAACAAAGCGAAATTGGTTTATTGCTATTCTATCAAGCAGAATCTATGGAAATATACACTATTCTAACTTCAAGGGGTTTGGGATCTCATCCCAGTAGAGGTAGTTCAACTACAAATAGAAATTTAAGGAAGAAGGAATGGAGGAAGGATAGATCTGAAGGGAGAAAAGAAATGAATTCCAAAACAGAAAGGTGAGAGGGTTTATGCTTTAGGCTAGTAGTGAACAAGCCAAACTTACTCGTATAAACAAATAAAGCAATATTGATGAGGATATAGAATGAATCCAAAAATAAAAACATAGATCTAACTTAAGAGAGATCTAATGCAAATAACACATATATTGAGCACAAATTCGAACATATATATTAATATTTCTTCTATTACAAAAAAGCACAAAGTCTTTCTTTCTTCACTTCTTTTTCATACAAAAAATGTCCACCTGGAATACAAGTATTCCAGTATTTATAGAAGAAGAGGAGGGAAGAGGACAAAAACAAACCAACCACTATTTACAAAATATCTAAAAAGTCAAAAGTTGACTTTGGGCAAGTTTTTGGATGGCAACATCCCATGATGCAACATGGATGATGTCATCATAAATGCCAACATAATTTTTAAATATTTTTACAAAAAGATGAAGCGTACACAAGAGGAGAAACTACTCCTCATCATCTCTTTGCTTGAATGGAGTGTCTTGCTTCTGATCGGGAGAGGTGATGTGATACTAAGCTTGGTATTCCATAAACTTGTTGATCATTATCTAAAGTTGATTATGATCAGGACCCTTGAAATGGTCGCCAATGACTTCGTAAGTTTGCTTTTCATTTTTGAGCTTGTGCAGTAGTCGATGCACTCTTCGCATGCCTCAATCAAGTATCTAATAAAATCACGGTAAGCCAAAAGGTTATTGATTGATTCTTGGTCAAAAGTGACCTCAAGGTGCCAAACCTTGGGTTCATGATAGCCTTGAAGAGAGCTGGATGGTATCGTCTGCCTCTCTCGAGGTGAATGATTCATCGAGCATCCTGGAGACATCTTGGTAACCGTCTGCTCCATGTTGTATTTTGCATCCAGGGCTTCGTCCTTGATTTTATCTATCCTCTCCAGGATAAATTCCATTTGATCAACCCGGTAATCCAATGCGATGAGAGATTTGTTATGTGCCTGTGGGTGATCAATGATGCCGACCTTTAATAGGTCATCAGCTGAATAGTCGACCATTGCTTGGAATGTTTCATGTTGCAATCTAGCATTGTCTAACTCTTCGGAGAGGGATCCTGCTACTGCTTGTAGCTCCTTATTTTCCTGATCTATATCTTGGTAGAGCCCTATGAATTTCTTGATTATTTCCTCACTATCTCTGAGGATTTCTCTATCCAGGAAGATACTTGCTATGCCTTGTTCACCAATCTTGGCGTATTCATTTATCTTGTCCTGACTGAGAACTTTAGTAGGCTCGGTGGTAGTTACAGGAGGAGCGTTTCCCATTCTCTGTAATGCTTGGAGGAGATGTTTGTTTTGCTCCTTGAGTATTCTCTTCTCCTCTTTTGCTTCCTGAAGCTTCTTATAGAGAGCATCTACGGACAGATAAGGCCTCTCCTTGTAGGCTCTCAGATGAAGTTCCCATTGTGACTTGGGTCACTGTAAAGTCTGTAGGAGACAGATCTTTCTTCTCTTTGGTGGGATCGGGTATGCAATCTCCATGAATCTCTCTCCTGAAATGCTCTTAGAGAAGTGAGTTATAGCCTTTTGCTTCTTGGGTCCCTTCTTCGGAATGACAGAGAAGTCCATGGGTGTTATGGGAACCTTTCTTTTGAGTTGACCTAGATGGTCGGGAGAGCTAGCTTGGACTTATGGGAGAGGGAGTAGAGGGAATAGAGGAAGAAACAGGGGTGAAAGGGGAAGCAACTGAAGAGGCCATAGGGAAGAATGTTGAGACACTTGGTGGTGGCATGACAAGGAGTCCAACACGTCTGCAGCGTTTCTTTGTAGGGCACGGAGTTACTACAGGGAAGAAAAGGACATGGAGGTAGTAAGGGATGCAGAATGGGATGGAGGGAACACTGGGCGATAGATCCACGAAAGAGAGGAGAAGATGGAAGAGGTGGGAGATAGAAGGGAGGAAGGGAGAGAAGAAGAAACATCCATTGGAATAGATGCTTCAACGACAGGGGGAGGAGAAGGAGCGGAAGAAGGAATGGTGGGTACCTCAGTGGTCGTAATGGGATAACATCCAGGTGGATGTATCCATTGGAACTTTGGTGGTCTCTTCTTCTTTACCGGAGACACTGTGTCGACCACTTGCTCTTTAGAAGCAGTAGGAGGGATTTCAGGAGTTTCTTCTGTTTGCTTGGTTCTCCCTCCTTATCTTTTCCTTTTCCCTTTGGTGCCTGGGCCGGCCTTGGAGGTGCTCTACCTGAAGGAGAAGTAGAGAAATCTACTCCAAGGTAGGTGAGACCATTCTGTTTGCACCAATGCTCGGTCTGAGGCTGCGGTGTGGGTTTAACCCTTTCTTGAATGGTCTTCGCACCTTAGCTCTATTGATCTCTCGTGAATGGCCAATCATCCCCATCCATGTCAAGGTAAACCTTATCAACTTTTTGATCGAGTTCTTGGAATCATTTTGGAACGATGGCTACGCCATAATGGATGATCTCTACTGTGAGCCATCCAGAGTGATCCTTTTACATGAGATCTATTTCGTGTTTCAGGTCGATGTAGATGTCCTCGATCTCAGGGACATGGATGCGATCAATTTTGGCCCTTGGGAGGCAACTCCGGCAGTCGAAGGTGGGCCTTCTGGGAAGTTGTGCTTTAGATTCAGCAATTTAAGCTCGGCATACATTTCCCATGCTTTGGCAAGTGTGTGGTGTAGGTGTGTATCTAAAGCCCCTTTGTAAGGGGGAATGGAGTTCCTCCTTTCTTTCTCTTCATGCACCTCTCGTGGTATGTGATTAGTTGCCTTGACAACTCCAAGAGGATCAGCTTGGGCCCTACATACCTTGGTAGCTTTGTCAGTTCACCCTCGAAATTCACTGCTCTGAGATAGGTGAACGTGGGAAACTACGTGAACAATGCTCCCCACTTCTTTGTGACAGCAATCACGCTCGGGCTGGTCCGACCGTGTCTCATATTTGGCCTCAATAGGCATATCACCTCATAGAAGAAGGCGTCATTGATTTTTGAGAACTGAGGGATGTTGTTCTCGAGCCTTAGCTCGAGTAGTATTCATATATTTTGACCTGGGGCCATACCCCATTCTGAGCTAGGACATGTGAAATCTCTCACTGATGCTGCATCGTATACAACATAGGAATTCATATAGAACTTCCCAGTTGTGAGGACATGTTGAAGCTGTTGAGAGATGGTGTCGCTGATGATTTCTCCCTAGCCAAAACGCTGATCAAGTACATTCTTGCTCATGGTTTCTAAGTACCTCAACATCCATTTATGGAAATAATGGGCATTAGGAAGCCCAAATATTTTGTTCAGAAGGTGATCGTATCACTCAGTTCCTCATTAAAGTCACTGTGGTGGATGGTCTATGGCCATCTGCTCACCGGATTTTTGTTCTTGAGATAGAGCTCATTCATCATTTGCATACATTTGTCCTCATTGTCATCCCATGCCTTCTTGCAGTCTTCTAGGCTTATGGTGACATATTGCCTATGATGAGGAATGCCTAGGGTTATTTCAAAATGACGAGATGTGAGGTCGATGATCATCTTTCCCTCCTTATCTTGAAACATCTTGTGTCCTTGTTATAGCATCGAGCCACCAACATGATAAATTCATTGTTTACAACACTTACTAGGTGGCCCGCCTACTGAAAGTGTAATCCACTGCCCACCAGTTTGTTCATCCAGGGGCCACTAGTTATCTGGTTGGTTCTCGCCCAGAAGTCTTCCATATCAATGTGCCCAAGCTCGGAGTCTCTAATATTGAGATCACTCTCTGCATATGAGTCAGGCATCCTGACTTTCTGATATTTGTACTTCATCTCTTGTTCTATCAACTTTGCTTTTCCTTTAGACTTGGTTGGCTTTTTGCTTGATGAAGACATGTGTGAGCTCAAGGATGGCTGTTGTTGTTCTGTAAGGAGAATCAAGGAGGTCCAACACAGAAGAGCCATGTCAACCGTCATGTTATTCATAATGAAAGCTTGCAGAAAGAAGAATGAGAAATTATGAGGCTTAGGGCGCAAGGTGTAGGTTCATAGCATGTTGCAGAGGCTTAAAAAGGTTGGGCACACTTTTAGGGATGTCAACATGTAAAAAGGTGCACCAGTGTTGATAGGAGAAAAACTCTGCCAAGGTTGTAAAGGGCACACTTTTGAAGAGTGTTGCATGACAGAAGGAGGTGCCAAAGGGTAAAGTGCAGGGCACGGGTTTACAACATACAACATGCCATGTTGATGTCAAGGAATGTGTGCTGCGTGCCTTAGGAAATTTGCTTTAGTTGGGCGCTGAAAAGGATGATGTTACATGGATATTAAGTGCGCCCAAGGTGTAATTTTGGTAGATGTTGCAAAGCAATTCAATGCGCCAAAGGAAAATTGCTTGGTGTGAATTTGGAGCACTCAACATCTAATGTTGATGTTGTGCAGGATGATGCTTGCGCCTTTAGGAAATCTGCTAAGTGTTATTATACAGGGCATAGGTTAGAGGTATGTCAGTAAAGCGAGGACAAGTGCGCAAGGCACGACTATGGGGGATGTAACATGAAAGGACAATGTGCAAAGTTTATAATGATTTTGCACTTTCTTTGATTCCTTCCTCTCTTACATGACTTTTTCTCTCTCTTTGGTTTTGCAAAATGGTAGGGAGGAGAGGGGCTTTTGCAAAGACAACAGTAAGAGATGTATAAAGGATGGCTTCTTCTGAGGCTAGAGCCTTCTCAGATTTGTAGATCTGGAAGGAGAGGTAAGGTGGTTTTCAGAAGGTTATGGATTGTTAGGTTTTTCATTTTAGATTTAACCTTTTTAGATTATAACAACCCTAAAACCTAACAATAACCAAAAAACAAAAGCCACAAACAACAACCAGGATGATAGAAGCCACTTACCTGGTTTTATAAAGGATGAAGGACGATGTTGGGGTCCAAAACTCAAAAAATGGCACGCGGGGTGACAAGGATAAGCGGATGACAAAGTGCGAGAGGAATACTTTTCACAATTTTCAATTCGTGAAAATGACAGGTGTTGAGCACCTATATATAGAAAATTCGGCATTAATTACTCCACCAACTTTCTTTGGCGCACTTTTCAAAGTGTCGACATGGGTATAAATGCACCTTGGCGTAGTTTAGTTAGTGTTGACATAAAGTTTTTTAGCACCTTAAGCGCATATTTCCTGATGTCAACATGATTTTCTAGCGCCTTAGGAAAATTTACTTTGTGCACATTTTGGTATGTTGACATACCACTTCTCGCGCCTTAGCGCACATTCTAGGCGCATGTTTACCATTGTTGACATGTAACTTTTAGCGCCTTAGGGGCGTAAATTTATTGATGTTAGCATGTCATTTACTGCACTAAAGGGTTTATAAAGAGGCACATATTTTTCGATGTTGACATGACATTTCTTGCGCCCATTCAAAAAGGCACATTTTTGGAATGTTGACACCCCAAAAACTGCGCCGCCTCTAAAGAAGCTAAAAAAGGCTAAGTTCTTAAAACTTGATCTTCAAAAGGAGTTTAAGGCCATTTTGAAAGTTATAAAATTTCTTTAGGGGACCAAAACGAAATTTTGGTAAGGTTATCTACAAAATTGTCCTAGTCAATTTTACAGGATAACAATAAATCGATTTGATTTTAAATGTCTTAATTCATGATCAATTCCACTTTTCCCAATACTAGCATTATCTTTTCTTTATGGCCTCGCATACACAAGACTTTGAATCTTTTCCCAAATAATCAATAGGATTATTCAACAATATAGATAACAAAATATTTCTAAAGAATGAACAAGATATGTATCCTATACTATCTTAAGTAAACTATAAGTTCCTAGATTACATTCAAATCCACTTTCAAAGGTAACTTGGAAGGACAAAATAATGGTAATTTATGGCCTCATCACTATGAGCAATACGTTAAAATCCATTCTCATAAAAATGGTCAAGGATAATAAATGTGATTGGCATTTGAAGCTATTTCGGCCTTGTGGGCCTATAGAAATTTGGTAAGAACACCTATGGGGAAACTCCGTATTATTTAGTGTTTAGTTGTCAAGTGGTCTTACCACTTGAAGTTGAGATACCTAGTCTCCGAATATCATTACAAGGCATCTTAGGTGAAGAAGGATATCGCGAGGCACGACTCGTTGAGCTAGAAACCCTCGATGAAGCTCAACTCAAAGCTTAGCAATGACATAGTGTCTACGCTTGACCAAATGAGAGCCAATACAACAAGAAGGTGTATGAGTGTGAAATATTAGTAGGAGATATGGTATTGAGACTTGATAGCTAGATAGATAAGAAAATTGACAAAGGAAGGAAATTCATGCCCAAGTGGTTGGGCCCATATCGAGTCATGGAGGACTATAAGAATGGGGCATATCACTTGTGTACATTAGAGGGTGAAGAATTTGGCGAATCCATCAATTCACTTCACTTAAAATGTTACTACGCATGATCCATCTACATTTTCACTTGTTTACTCTGCATCCACATTTACATTCATCATTACTGATTAGATCATTTTGTAAATTTGTAATCAAAGAACTTATCTTTCAAGTAACTTTCAAAAACTTCTAAAAACATTGGAAAAACATTCAATCATACTTCTTCGAATATTCACCATATTATCATCAACATTTTTTTATCATTTGACGTGATTAAGACATAATTTTTACATTGATCCAACCAAGGCATGCATACTTGGTTTTTCGTATTTTTCTTCTAGCTTAGGTGTCTTTGCCTATAGTTTATTCTAGAAGTTTCTTAGTGTCACATCTTTCCCAAAAAATCTCTTCGATAACAAAGCATTCTAAAACATTTTAACTTGGATCGCTTGTTCACCTATCTCAGCCTTAGGTGTTGAGCCCTCACATCTTATTGGTTGTTTGGGGTTGAGATCAGGGAAATTTTTCCCTCCCAAAAGCACAATTTAAATCCAAAAAAAAAAAGGTACAAGCCAAATCAAATAAATGCAAAAAAATATTTCATTTACAAATAAAACTACACTTCCTTGCCCCACCAATCTTCAATGATGAGCCCACGCTTCTTACTGGTAGTGTGAGGTTGGGGAAAAGGAGGAAGTTCCCTTACTCGCCTATATCTTGTCCTGGTGATGAGCCCATGCTTCTTACTAGTAGCATGGGGAAAGGTATAGGGGTCTCTTCAAATAAGTTAGTAAGTTGTAAGAAATTCATTCAATAAAAAGTGCTTTGAAATCTTAAATCCCAAAAAAGTGAATTAGATGTGTATGTTCTAAAAGAGTTAAAACCTTAAAACTATATTTTTCAATAAAGAGGCCATCTAGGGTCTAAGTCTAGATAAAATTGGGAGCAAATCACATTCTAGACTATGTAGTAAACTATGTTGTAGAGTTAGGTTATAGTTTTCTAATTAGATTTCACAAAATCTTATCTTTCTCTCATCTCTTCCATTCATTAAAATCATACAACTCACATCCCTTTTGGTCTTGGTGTTGATCCCTTGCATCTTACTAGTTGTGTGGAGTTAGAAGTGGAGTGGGTTCACTTTATTATCATATCACATTCATCATAATTTGCCAAATAAATTAGACGTACCAAATATTGCTTGAAAACCAAAGTTTTAACATTACATTGTGTTTACATAAACATCATATAAAACAAAATCACAAAAAGAAATCATTTTGTTAGCATATCATCATCCATAGCATGCATCCAAAAAGCATATAAAACATTGGAAATTCTAAGCATCTAAGAGTACACAAGTGAAATAAACCATCAATGAGTCAACTCTTATGCAAGAATGAATGAAACAAAAAGAAGTATCTGTATATATATCCATAATAAGTCAAGTTTGTATATAATGTCGTCACACTCTAGGTGTGGTCAAAATGCTCGCAATGAGCACAAAATAATAAAAAAATCATATATATGTCTTGTAAAATGACATCAAAGTAATAAAGGCCCATGGCCTATCCCTCCTATGGGACCCCTAAGAAGGTGCACGGACTAGGGCTCCTGTTATGGCTCTTATGGCGATGAATGTGAGCCTCCATGCACTGAGTGATGAGAGTGACCATGTGATCTACCACTAGTCGTGGCCATTTACGAGAGTGACTCTCTTCGTTATCTCATCTTAGCTAACCGGAATGCGGTGAAGCTCGATCCTCATCTCAAAATGATCTTTGTGGCTCAGACCAAACCTGGTGCAAAAACATAAGGTGTGATGGTCGACCCTCAATGATAGCCCACATGCTTGTAAGAAAATCTCCTCTCTACGGTCTTCCCATGGGAATGAAAACATGTCGACCAAGATTTGGTGAATAAAGTCTCTCCATCCATCAAAAAGTGGTACTGAAAACAAAGAAAACAATAGAAAGTTAGAAAACTATTAAAAAAAAAAAAATAAAACACAACGTGTAATTCACTAACAATTCTAAGTAATAGAGTCGAGAGAAGAGTATCTACATACTTGGATCTCCTAGCATCCTGTGAAGGGTTGATGGTGCAATTAGTGGTGGTGGTGGATCCGCTATAGGCACCCTCTTGAGCCTCACCCTCTCCTGAGGTGATGTGTTGGCCCATCATGGACTGCTCATCGCCGCTCCCTCATGAGAAAGTGGCTCCTCATAAACAAGATTCTCCTTCTCCGCCCTCCGCCTCTTCTCTCTCTCTACAATGGATATCTCCTCTGTGACCTACCACTCTATGTCACTATCCCCCTCACTATCATGAGCAATATCCTCTCCAACCTCCTCACCAGTCTCCTCACCGGTCTGCCCTCAATCTATCTCTTTGTAGTTGTGTGGGCCTCCTCCTCCTCCTCCCCCGATGTGGGTGAAACCTCAATCTGGAGGAGGGATATTGGTACTCTATGGGAACTGGGATAACCTTCACACTAATAGTACCTCGGGTGTAACAATTTCCAACCATGTAGGACCTTAGGGCCTCCATGATCCTCTCTGATGACATGGTAAATAATGGGAATGAAATGAAGTGCATTATCATATGGAAACCCAAACTGCTGAGGGACTCTCAATAGGGTGGACCTCCACCCTAGCCATTCTATCTACTAACTACGTCACACTGCCACAAGAAATCAATATAGTCCCATCATCACCCCATAACCCAATCATATCCTGGTATGGCCTCACAATGAAGTCATCTATGGTTAGTGTCATCTATGGTCGCAGTGTAGAAAAGATGATGTGCCCCTCTAAGAGGAGCCATGATTGTCCACCTCATGACTCTGATAGCCCCAGATTTGATATCTCAACTTCCCTCTAGTAGGGGATGATCCTCTCATAGACCCAACTCATAACTAGTGTAGGGTGGATCAAGGACTTCCCCTATATCGTGAAAACAAGGTATAAGTCATGATATGTGGCTCCAATAATGTCCACACCCCAAGCATAGATCCTCCCATACTACTCAATAGCCTAAATAATGGGAGCCAAAATACAAGAGCTTGTCCCCACCCTTGTCTCCCACCAAACACGAAGCCAAAATACCAATGATGGCCTTGTAGGGTGGGGATAGGTGCGAGAGGAAACAAAAAGTAACCACATGCCCTACTTGGCACCCGTATTGGGCACCCCATCATCTCCCATGTATGTTGCCCAACTCCTAGATAAGGCGGTCGATCCCACACTGTCTAATGTCAATCAATTATTGGTCATAGGAACACCCAAAATCTTGTGAACATCCTCGAGAGTGATGGTCCACTCTCCCTAACACCTAGGAAACTAGAAAGTGTTCCGGTCAACATCCCAAGTAGCTCAGTAAATCACACAAGTAAATGAATGGATGGCTCTATTAACGTCGTCTGTGAAATCCTCCATATGTCAGCTCTATGTAACAAGTCCCTCTCTACCTAGGACAACTGATCAATAATCCTCTGGAATCCACTTGCACTCTGTGGCTAGACTCCATGAATGTAGGAATCCTTCTGCATTCACAAAAACAAGGAAAAGAGAAAGTTAATAACATGATTCAACACATAAGCTCATAAAAAACAATACAAAACAACTTAAAATTAAAAAATTAGTCTAAGTTGGTCAAAACAACCTTCACTTGCCAAAAATTACTTGATAATTATGTCAATTACAGATGCCCTAAATGCACACCTTTGCATGGTGGTGTGTAACGCACCACCCACTGCGTAGGGTGGCGATCATGTCTAGAATGAAAAAGACGTCCCCATGACCCACAAACTAAAAAAATACAAAAATTGATCATTTTAGACAAAATAAAAGCTAAACCCACTGGATGACCCCTAGGGAACATTTTAACTAAAATATTTGTGAAAATAACCCCTAGGTGTAGATTTTTCAATTTTTCACATTTTAGGTTTAAAATAAACAAATGTAAAATACTAACCTTTCTCTTAGCCACTGGATCTCTCACTCACTCGTGGGGCCATGATCACGACATCGCACTCTTCGATTTGATTATATCCTCGCTCAAAATGGTCACAAGTAGTCCAAAGCTCTAAATTCTCTATGAGGGAAAGTACAAATGAATTTGAAAATGATGGTTTTAAGATATATATACAACTTTTTTTAATTTCTATTTTGAGTGTATGCACTTTTAGGCTCTAGAGCACTGGCATAGGTATGTTTCTATCCCCGTGATATGGTAAGTCCTCTTGTCATTTTAGTTTTAGTATGTTTTGTCGATTTTATATCTATATGCACTTGAGTCTTGTTTTCATTTTACAGGTAGTGGGAGCTTGGATGGTGTCACTTCAACACACAGGCATGTCAAGTATAACTTCTAACTCCCCATTTTGGGAACACCATACTTGGACTCTACATTTTATGCCTCTTCATGGCTAAAACAATTCTTCGAGGGGGAAATATGTACACACCCAAATTTACATGTGCTACATTGTTGGAAATGGTTCAAAAGTCCCCAATGATGATTCATGTCTTTTCCAAAGGTGTTCGAGCCCCTTTATCTCTTTAGTTCATATTTGTAGCTTAGATTACCTTACTTAGCCATTTCTACTTTTTTGTGGCTTTCTGCATCATTTTTCCCTTAAGTTTTGGCCTTGAGTTACACAACCGCCACCATGCCCGAGTGGCGGTTGCTTCATGATCGTCACCCTACTTGGCAGGCGGTGGTTTATAATTAACCACCACCTGTGTAGACCGACAGGTTCCTCTAGTGCAAATGGGCTAAGACTTCCCAGGTGTGATTTGGACGCGTGTTAACTCACTTAAGTTCACCTGTAGCGCACGTTTCTTAGTCAATTTGGTTGATTTTAAGCTTGATTGATTGTATCAACCTCCTCTTCCACTTCTAATTGTTGATTGAGAGTTAAACTACCCCTCCTTGTTGTGATGTGGCATCCCATTACTTCCAAATGGCTTAGACCATTTCCCAACCTATGTTCTATAAAACCAATGCTTCTTCTAAAGAAAATGGCGGAGAGTTTTATTGTGATTGTATTGTTATGCTTCTTTGAAATCTTCTTAGAGACTCGCATAACAAACATTGTTCTCTTGCATTGTTGTTCTTCTACCTACATTGCTACTAGACCACTTGCAAGCCACCATTGCTTCAATGCCTTCTTCTTTACTTCTTACATTCCCGAACTCTTCCCGGAATCACGTGAACATTGAATATTGGAAAAGATAACTGAGGGGACACAAGAGTAAACCACAATTGGATTTTTTCCTTAAGCATTGCAAATTCTAGGTTGGGGTTGTAATTGGATTTCCTTATTTCTTTATTTTGAATATGTATACACATTACTTACTAGAGTAGCAAATCATTTCCATTTCAATTGTTTACTGATAGATAGATCATTCTTGTAGCTTTTATTTTTCAGTCATACACTACCCCAAAAAGACCATTAGAATACATGATTGGACCATATATCATTTTAGATCCCAATGTAGAGATGCCACTTTCCCTTGATAATCTTTTATATGCAATTTAATCCCTAAAATTTAAATATCCATAAGTTTTAGATAGTGAACTCCAATTGGAACATTTTGGTCTCATTAAAGAGATATTAAAGATATATTTCATTTAGGATCACCTTTAGATCAAATGGTTTCACATTGAGTGTGTAGTATGTTCTAAAGTCATTATGGAACTATTTTATTTATATATGTGTTTCAAAACTCAAGCCCCACATTTGATATTTTAAACATCTTGATTTAACCTAAATGGTTAATATCTTATGGGGTAGTAACCGATGGTAGATTATCCTAATCAATTAGTTTCTCAAAGCTAATTGCAGCAATATCAAGAATAACCATTAAGAAATGATAAAAATGATAAGTAATAATATATAAAACACTTTCAACGAGAGAGAAGATGACTTAGCTGATATCTTGTTCTCGTGTGATGATCTAGGATGGTCGATGATTAAAGTAGGATGGAAATAACCTAATGAGCCTCATTGTTAAAATTGTGTCAGAACTGCTACACAAACCAAAGAAAATGGCATGGATCATAGTGTACCCCCATTATGGACCTTTCCATATGCTCTTGTCCCTTCAAATATTCCACTCTTAATACTTTTAGGTCTGTATATATTATCTTCTAATATGATCTTGTATGGAATCTGGACCTTCTAAATTGTGTGATGCTCATTGTGCAATTGATTGATCCTTCATATCCCTAGCTAGCCAAGAATTCATGTAAAATAAACATTAGGTGCATTGTGGGCATGCCGTACACCACCATTGATGTCATCACTACTTGAAGAGGGCTCAAACCTCACATCATTCTTGCCTAGCATGTGATCTCTAGAATGTATGTAACCAAATAGATAACCATGATCTTGCAACAATGAGATTGTACTTACACCTTTTCCCTAGCTTGACTTGGAATGATGATATGTTCCTTATATTTGCATATCTAAGTGGATGAATTCCCTAGAATGAATATGTAGAGTATATGAAGCTCAAGGGAGTCTTGGAATGGCTTTTCTTATGATTTCTCTTAGTGTATGCTCATTAGGATCTTTGGGTGTCAAGTGTGCATGATCTCCTCTTTGATAAGAGATGAATAACTAGCTTATATATGTGTTCTGGATTTGGAAAACTAGAAGTGTCCCAAAGGAATTTGAATTAAGAAAAGTGTCATTGGAGGAAAAGTTACAAAGTGTATGAGAAGGGCCATAGAGTATAGACACTATGGCCCTTTTGGGGGCTTTGGTCTAGGATGCATATGTTAATTAATGCTTTGAAAATTAGGATTGTATTGTGTGAGGGTTTAGCCTAATTTTATGGACTAATATGACCATTGTGTGAATAAATGAGTTGTGTGTGCAAGCAATAATGAATGGGATATAGTTAAGGATAACATGATTGACCAAGTTGGACAAGTGTGGACTAGTACAAAGGTGTTGTATAATTTGTTGTTGCAAGACATGAATTACTAAAAGCGAGTCTCTATATTTCCCCCTTTAATTATGAAATTAAAAATGTGTGCTTAAAGGAAAGGTTACTTGAGTGTGTAGACACACTTTATCTTCTTTCGGATCTCCTTGTGTTTGTTTAGGACTTTATCTTTACTCCATTTGTGTTTGTTTTACCAAGATGAGTACTGCGTAGAAAAGTGTATTCAATGTCCATAATATATGAAATCAAACTTTAACTTGAAATTTTAAACTTGATGTGAAAATAGAAATATGTAAATTGAAAATAAAAACAAAGGAAAGTGTACACCTAATTGTTTTTTGAGAGAGGGGAGAGAGTACTCCCACTACCATTACCATGGAGATTTGTTGAACTTTATACCAGATTTTGTTGGAAGGACTTGGGGGTGATCAATCCCCAGTGGAATGTGTCAAAGAGAATAGAAAGAAGTGCAAATATACCCTATATGGTGAAGATAATTGTATGGGGAGTGTTCTAGTTATTCCGCATCCCTTCACTAAAATATGATCAATGGGAAGTCAAGCCTACGAGGATAACAATCACCTCGACACTTCCCAAGACCCACGGATAAGTACCACTATAGATGAACATAAACCTAATTGATTTGCAAATGATGGCATAATGTATCGAGGTAATGCTAGCTTGCACCAAACTTTCAAGATGATCAAAAAGTTCAAATAACCAACAATCATGCCCTTGTCAAAAATAATTTTATGGCTGTACAAAAACAACAAACATATGTTTTCGTGAGGCTTACTTATTTTAGAAGTAATTAAGACCTCTAGTTTTATAGTATCTTGAGTTTCTTGAGCCAATTGGTAGGATTTTTATTTTCTAGCAATTTGCAAATAGGGTTTCATAAATTTTTCTTTAGGGAAACATTATTTCAATGAGGGAAGAAACTCAAAATATTCCTAAACATTTGAGGGTAGTGGGCATGTAGTGGGGTAAATCCTCTATGTTTTTCATTTGAATTATAAATAGGAGCTTTGAAGCAGGGGTATGGACATCCACCAAAGAAAATTTGTTATAGAGAAAGGAATTTTGTCGGATGTTTTTGTTGCAAATGTGTTGGTAGATATAATAGGGATCCATTGTAGAAAAGGGATCTATGTTATACTAGAAAACCAAATTTTATATTTTGCTTGTTTCCACAAGATTATCTCGTGATAAGAATATTTTTATTTTGTAGATAAACCTTATTTATTAGTATAAAAAATAAAAGTTATATGTCATTAAAATAGAAGTTTGTATACACTACATATTGCATTGTAGAAATATGTTTATAGTCTTTGGCACGCAAATTGAATTTGAAACACGTGCATTGGTGATACTCAACATCCATTTATGCTTTACATTTTTGTAGTCCAACAATTTTGGTGAAACTCTCATTGAGATGAAAGTTTTCATTGCTGAGTAAATTGAGAAAGTTATGGAAGTTCAAATACATCCCCTTCTCCTATGACCTTGCAATCTCTTTCCGAGTATTGTGATGGTTGGGCACTTGCGACAAGCACTTCAAAAGTTGTTGGATGTGGTGGTGAATGTTTAACTTGTGTAGAAGAGTGAGTGTGAACTCTGTGATACCAATGTTCGCATAGACCTTCATGAAACCAAACAAAATATGATACACAACAAGTTCATGCCCTTCGATAGGGTGGACATGGAAGCTCTAGTTACGTAATTATTTCACCTCCTTTTTAAAGCCATCAAAGTATATTGGGAAGTGGATTTTTGTCAAATGTTGTGGTTGTAAATGCCCTAGCAGATATGTGTACAAAATGTGGAAGCACACATAAGGCACGTGAACTTTGAAAAAAAAATCAAAGGGACGTGGTCTCATGGAATGCCCTAATTGTAGAAAATGCACAAAAATGGATTCTACAAGGATGATCTCAAACTCATTGAAGTAATGAAGCACTCTAGAACATACTCCTGACTATGTAAGCTTCATTTTCGTTTTATTAGCATGAAACCATGTAGGGTTAATGGGTGAGTGAGAAGAACTAGAGGTTACCCAATTATCTCATGCATACACTATAAAATATAAAACTATAGAATAGGAAATAAATGTAAGTACGTTATAGTCTATGATTCCTTATAATTAGTGGGTGTGTCGTGTGAGGAAAATAAAATACCATATTACCTAGTTATGTTTTTAGTATGTTATAAAAAAGTTATATTAACCTATTGGGTTCAAATTTCATTGTGTTACCATTCTTCCCCTATGAGTGGTTGTATTGGGTTTCACACTTCACAATTACTTATGTAGATGCTTAAGATTTTAACTTTTATGAATGTATCTCACTTTATTTTACTATCACATTTCAAGCCTCGTTGTTTTGTTGTCTTAATTTCTCCAATATCTTTCCATGTAGCTTTCACAGCCAGATGGTTCTTTCCGCAAATCCACCGATAGTTATCACAAAGATAACCCGTTAGGGCCAACCAATTGGAAGGGTAGCTCAACCAAAAAAATTAGGTATAATCGGTGTTCATTTTTCAATACATGATAAATGGTTTTATAAATATTATGTTCATGATTTTTTTGTAAACATATGGGTGCAATAATTTTTCATGCCATAGATTTAGATATTAACGGTTTTTAATTGGTTATCTTGCTTGCTTTCATATTATTTTCCACATCATGTGAATCATTATGGTATGGATCTCTTTCTTATGTGTTTCTTTATAAAACATGTTTTTCTATTTTGAAGTATTTTCAATGTTTTTGTGTTTACATTTTTTTATTATATAAATTCAACACATATATTATTAAAACATATAATAATGTAAACACTAATATATCTATTTAAACCTTATCTAAAACACTATTTACGTTAGTTCTTGGGGAACTAAATATGTCGCATTCTCCCATTCTCATAAAGACAAACAAATAGATGACTACATTGTCCAAGAAATTTCATATCACCCACCGTATAACACTTTGTATTTCCACGGAAACATTGTATTTGCATCCCATCCAACATTTCTCGCACCTCAAATGCAATTGTCAATAGGTGAGATTTTCTCAATTGTAGATAAGAATTTCAAAATTACCCTAGAATAGTCATAGTCGTCTCATCTTCCAATTCCAAAGGGAGTATCTGCAATAGCTTGTGTTGGAAGCAATAGAAAGGCAAATGGTGTCTAGATACCTCCTATAGGGGCGATGGGAACACTCGTGCCCTACAATTGTTGACTTGAAGACCCTCCATCCTCATTCATTGCAAATCGACAAAACTGATGCGTCAACGTGGGCATCGTTCACGATCATCAAAAACGTGCGCCGCCATTATCGTAGACTAAATGCAGTTTCACTTTCACAAGGTTAAGTAGACAAACAATCAACTTCATTTACCTTACTTAACCATTACCAGTGAAAAAAAGAAGAAAAAATCAATACAGTCACAAGACTCCCAAGTGGAAAAAATATCTGCATAACAACTTCACAGATTCAAAGACTTTCAGATTTCTTACAAGTTCTAGAAAGTCGCGATACGATTTGTGTGCAATCTGAATGGTAGAATTTAGTGGGATTCCAATCACAAATTAATTGACGCCACACAAGCTGAGAGGCTGTGTGTGCAGGTCGCCTACGCTGACGCCGTCAATGCGCACGTCTCTTTACGCTGATGCCTCTAAAGTCTACGTTGAATAGTAATTTGGATCGCAGCCGTCGGATCTGCTGTGCCAACGGCGGATTTAATGGCGCGTTGAATCAGCGTTCTCGCCTTGACAACTCGTCACCTAATGCATTTGCGCCACGTCACCCCGGAAGAGACCAGGAAATTGGTCTGGCACGGCGTGGAGCCTTTTTATTCACCGCCTCCGCGTCTTTGCTCAATCTTCAAATCCAAAGAAAAATTAGTCTTTTCGGATCCGACGCCTTCTTTTTCTTTGGTCTAAAAGTACCCAATTTTGTTTCCAATCGAGATCTGGTTTTCTGAGGTGTTTATACGGGGGAAAAGCTTCTGGTGGAAAGATTTGGCGAAGATAATTGTAGTTTGAGAGGGGCTCGTCAAATGGGCGGTTTGAGCGATATGAAAAGTGGGAGGTTTGATAGGCTTATGGGGATTGATCTATCTGTTAAACTGGAACAGGAATCCTCTGTTAATCCCCATGGGGATGATGCTGCTCATAATAATATGATTGAAAAAGATTTCTTTTCTTCCCAAGATGGTACCGGCCGCTTGAGTTTCAGGCTATTGCCCAATGATAATGAGGCCAAGGGCTACAAAGCCCAAGAGTTAATGACATCAGATGATGATGATGATGATGCTGCTGCTGCTCATGGTCGCCCACCTAAAAATGTCTCGGTAAGGAATTCTGAGGACTTATGTTATGTTAAGTATTAGGATTGGTTAGAATTAGGGCTGGGATTGGGTCTGAGCAGTTTGTTTGAACTCTGTCTATGGCTTTTTGCAGACTGGATTGCAGCTGGTGAGCTTGCAACGAAACACTGCAAGTGATCGATCCACTGTGGAAGATTGTGCGTCTCCCACCCATTCTCCCCAGTCTTCTGATCGAGATTCCATGGATCCCCATCCTAAGAATGAGGTATTTTACAATTTTTCTTATTTTTAAAGCTATTTTCAATCTAACTACTTAGGATCTAGGAGTGATTCTTTCCATCCATCTTTTTCTATACGTTTTTTTAATCAAAACAATGTTACAGGCCATTTATTATAATATACATACCAGAGGATCAGAATCATTTTCCATCTTACTTTTAAGATTTTTGTTGTATGATTATCTTGTTTTTTTTCCCCCAATTTCTAAAAGCTTCGATCTCTCTTCTTGGCTAGAGTATAAATTTGTCGTACTTTTTAAATCCTTTCTGACGGTACTTTTGGTGGTTAATACAGGTTGGGGTACTTCAGAGGGAGTTGGCACGTATGAATGAGGAAAATCAGAAATTGAAATACATGTTGAACCATATAACCAACAACTACACTAATTTGCAAATGCATCTCACGTCTCTGATGCACCAGTCCCGTCAATCTCATAATACACATCCTGAACAGGTGAGATATCCATAGATAAATTCTTATGATATAGTGATAAATCCATTAAGATTTATTGATTATGAATTGCATTCACATCTGTATTGAAAGGTGAATGAAAACTTAAGATGTTAGGAGAATTTATGCTATCCTACCATACCATTCAATTTTCATTGATTCCGCGCATGCCCATGTCTCACAATTCTTCTGGTTTACATAGATAACATCCCAGAAAGAAGAACAAAAGGTGGAAATCCCGGCAGAAAACGAATTTTTGCTTCAGAAGCAGTTTCTAGAAACTCAAGATCCATCAACAAAGCGTGGTCGTGAAGATTCTCATATGTCTGAAGACAATGATGAAGGGGCATCCAAGTCTGTTAGGATGCTGGATCATATGGATAATATGAAGTCCACCCATAATCATAAAAACCATGACTCAAGTTTGAAAGGTTTGTTCAATTGCCATCTAAATTCCCTTGGAGCTACAAAAATTATTAATTTTTCATTGCTGTGCTGTAAAATATAATACTAAAAGAGATTTGGGTGCAAACAGGCAATGAAACTCCAGACCGCACTGCTTCTCCTGCTCATTCCCTGAGTAGTCATGAAAATGAATTGCACACAGATACAACGGAAGGCAGCTTGGAAAGGAGGCCCTCCGGATGGGTGCCCAACAAGATGCAAAAGATTGTAGATCAAAGTGAGGCGACTATAAGAAAGGCCCGGGTTTCTGTCAGGGCTAGAACCGAATCGCCCATGGTATGTCACTATATTTGAATCAACCTGAACTGTGTATGCATCTTATACTGTATCACTGTGTGTCACTGTAACTCAAAATGACTGTATAATTATCAAATGACACAAAAAAATAATAGTTTATATGAAGATAGTTGCATGGAAATTTTGTATGCATAATTTGTTTTGAGACGCTGTGCATGAGAAATAAAATAACCTCTGAACTTAAACATCGCCTTCAACAGTTCACTATGAATTTACTATAAATTAATGTGGGGCAAATATATCTGAAAAACTAAGTTTTATTGAAAGTTCAACTTTCCCATCATAAAACTGGACCCATCTTCAAGAACAAGATTTGGAAGTCAAAAGTTTCTCAAATTTCTTGCAGCTAAAATCACATATAAAAGTGCTAAATATAGGAGGTCTTTAACCAATCATATTGCATTAGCATAGACGCTACAGTGTCTTTGATGGAGTATTTTTATAGTACATAAATTCATCCCTTGATTTCTGATGCAACCTGACTTGTTTGTTTCAGATAAGTGATGGTTGTCAATGGAGGAAATATGGACAAAAGATGGCCAAGGGAAACCCATGCCCGAGAGCTTATTACAGATGCACCATGTCTGCAGGCTGCCCAGTGAGAAAACAAGTGCAACGCTTGGCGGAAGACAGATCCATTCTGATCACAACTTACGAAGGAAATCACAACCATCCACTTCCTCCAGCAGCCACTGCCATGGCATCCACCACTTCTGCGGCTGCTTCCATGCTTCTCTCTGGCTCCTCCACTTCCTCTCATAATGTCGGACTCACCGCTGCAACTCTCATGGCCGGTGGTCTCATGCCTTGCAATCCCACCGCAGGCGCCACTGCCAGCATTTCAGCTTCCGCTCCATTTCCCACCATTACATTGGATCTTACACAAAACCCGAACCAGCTTCCACCAGGTCACATGGGGTTTCATCCCAGGCCATGCAGGCATTGCCCTTCGGAGGAGGTCTAGGAATTCCAGCACCACAATTCTTTGGCGGCACAGTGTTACCTCAGGGATATGGACAACAACCCATTTACAACAACAACAACAGCAACAACTCCATGTTTGCCCCTCTGGCGGGGCAGCAACAACAACAACTGAGAGGAATCCCAATGCCCATGGAATGGTTCCCAACACAGAAGGAGGAGTGACAGCAGCAACACCATTGAGGTTCATCAATGGTGGACAAGGACAACCAACTCCATCTTCACTGGCAGACACAGTGAGTGCCATTACAGCTGATCCCAACTTCACCACAGCCATTGCAGCCGCCATCTCCTCTCTCCTCAACAACAATGCCAATGCCAATCCCAGTGCCAACTATTCTCAGCAGCCTGCACCTCTTGCAGCCAGAAATGACCACCAACAATAATCTCAGATAGTTTGCAAAATTTTAAAATGTATCTTGTTCTCTTTTGATCCTGTGGAAGTGATATTTTTGAAGGGTGATGCACAGTTTTACAGCAGATTCACACTTAAAGATGATTATGTACAGTTGCTCTCGTTTTATATATACACTGCACATATAAAACAATTGTAGCATGTATATGGAAGCTGTATATACCACACTGCACAGTATACTACCTACTGTATTGACCGATCAGCAATATTATATTATCGAATCACACTTGAGAGAGGCGTTTTACAAAGAAAAAGACATGATTTTGTTATTATAAGATTGTATCAGTGAAGTTGTGACGCGAGTGGATTTATATAAAGGCCAAACTGAATGCATCACGTACCTATCTTGATTGTTGAACTCTACATTCTCATATTCTTCCTTGTTTGGTAGGTTAGCTCCAGTTGGTTATGGGGTTTTAGTAACGTAAGCTGCTAAAACACACTTTTTCTTTCTCTTTTTGTTGGCTTGTTAATTTTCTTTTCTTTTCACTTTTTTGAAATAGGTGCAAAATGGCCAAAATGACTTGAGAGTAGATGTGTATAGGACATTATCAAAGATACAAATTTAAGTGTAATTGAACAACTAGATTTTACAAGAAGGGTTCTTTGAAATAATGAAAATTTGAGTAGAAAGATTTTTAATTATATATATATATATATATATTAAAAAAATTAGATGTTGTTATTACTAATTGTTATGATGGGATGCATTTATATTTTAGATTTAGTATCTATATAATATTATTATTAAATTCGAATGAAGGGTATCTTTTATAGCTTGATTTTAATATTTATAATATGTTAGTTTTTTATTACATACCATCTTATTTTAACATGGAATTATTACCATTATTCCCAAGATGGTTGTTGTAAGACCAATTTCCCCTTTTACGGTGGCAATGTTCGAAGGAGAGTATCATAATGCGTATACCTCGTGTTCTTACAAGTATTATTATTGCAATAATTTTATCATTGTTTTGCATATATGGATCATTAGTTGATATTAGAATTTTACTTCAACATTTTTTCATTATGTTGAGCCTCATATTGTCGTCACTTACCTTAGATCTTCCTTATAACCTCGAATTTATGATCTTTGGGTTAATAATTCAATTAAAAAATACTTAAAAACCTACAATATGAGTATCTATTTTCTCTTGAATGACTTCAAGTACTCCTAGAATCTAAAAATATTGTTTAGGATTTTCTATGTAGTACACTATTAGGTCGATGCTAATGTCTGAAACCGTATCGATTTGTGACCCATGGTATATTCTTTAATCCTTCAATTCTTTCAATAGTTGGTTCTTTTAAGCATATCTTTTTGGCTGAATTTTACCCCTTTTCATGATCTTCTCATGCACCAATAAGGGTTTAATTTGAGATCAAGAAGTCTATGAGGCCAATTCATTCTATTCTATGTTTCAATAACAAGTACTTGATTTCGATATTGAACATTAAATGTCTAATTCTACTCTTAATGACATTTCTTGGAGATTTAAAAGAATTTATCTAGTTTTCGTGCTTGTACCAAAAGGAGGTGTAGTAAAAATTTATGTAGTTTTCTTGTGTTCCTTAAGGAGTTTGACATCCTAAAATTTGAACAACAAGCATCTCTACATTGAAGGAAGTAAAATCGAGTGTCTCTAAGAGTGTGCGCACTTTTGATCCACATTTTAGAACCTTGATATCTAAATTATCGTATAGGCTACATGTGTACTTGAATGTGTTCTGATTCACAACTATTCATAATGTGTAGTGTTATTCATGTCTTAACGAGGTTATCCATATATATTTTATATACATAATTTGTTTTTAAAAAATTAGGTGACTACTACATGCAAGGGAATTCCTTCCCTCAAAAGAGGGTCATGTGTGGGCTTGTTTAGAAGTTCACATAGATTTTTACTAAGCTACACAGATCTAGTAATAATAGTGACATTTCACACATATTAAGATCATAATACAATCCATGTTACAAGGGTTTTCAAAATCGTTATCACATGGTGTAGGTTTTCAAGGTTAATCAATGGAGAATAAATGGTGTTACCAAGAGGTTTATAGTAGTTGTTTTCACATGCACAAAGTTCACAATATTAATCAGCCAAAGAATTATAGTCACATGATCGGGAAATATCAAACGACATGAGGGTTTTCATTAATTTTATAATATACGAGTTAATTGTTTACACCCCAATTGAATTAATTTTATGGAATTGCACAACAATAAAGAGAAAACACGAGTTTGTAATAGGGGATTATTATGATCTAAATAATTCAACATTAACCATACATAACCATAATAATGTATTAATACTTGTAAGGATTGATAAATGACAAACAATAGCTTAAATGCATAAGAAGATATGAAGAATTAGTTGCATAGGTTAGAACAAAGAAGATATGGATGAACAAACAAGTGGAAAATGTAAATTTGAAATCGAAGATGGTTCGTTGCAAGTTTTGTAATTGGAAATTGAGCAAGGGTAGGACCGCATAAATGTTTTACGGTCAGGACTAGGAAATTTCACGGTCTTGAATGAAATTATCTATGGTTTTGGACTCTTTCATAGTTGGGATCTAAAACTTCTTATGTGTTTAACTTCTGGAAATGCCCTATGTTGTATGTCTCGCTTATTCACACAACTTTGGGAGTAACTTATAATAACATGAAACAAAGTGGAAACCCCAGAAGCTCAGTAATACCCTTCATCGAGCATTAACAAATCAAAAGGAGAAATCATGTGCATGGTGAGGCTATACTACCTTGGTGATCAACCCAAACGAACTACTAGTCCAAGTTCTACTCTAGTGCTCTTGTATGGGATCAAGCTCCATATAGTTCTCCAAGGTGTCGAGTGCAAGTGTGAGTGTGATCTAAGACAATCCCAAATAGGTTCCCCTGTGTCTCTTGACACAAGATATCGATATATTGTATGTTATAGAATGTACCCAACGTGATAGTAGTTTGATGTGGTATTCTTCAAGTGTGTGTGACATAACTCTTTGTTCCTTAAAACCCTCTTACAATTCTTGGAGTGACTTTACTCTTGTTAAGACATGGCTATATATCCCTTTCATGCTTGCAAATAGAGGAATTTAGACTCTTTGACCTTTTTGAGTGCTTCAGGACTATAACAGTGGATTGCTCTAATTGATGTGCAACTAATTTGGGTAGATTTTAGATAGTCATGAGTGCTTTTAGAATGATATTTACAATAGGATCTTGTAAGAGTGTCAAGTAAGTTATAAAGTGATATTGAGTTACTTATATAGTTATTCATAGGTGAAATATCCTAATAAGGTTGCCCTTAGGAAGATGAAACAATATAATATAGATATTAAAATTAAAAACATAGAAATAAAATGTGAAAGGCTAGGATTGTACAAGTTGATTAGGACCGGATTCCACATCCCAACCAAATTTTATGGTCCTAGAAAAAGAGATGTGAAGCAAAACAAAAATTTGTGGCTTAATGTACATGACTAGTTTACTTCTTTGATTAAATAATATTTTATGAATTAACAACAAAGCAAAGTGTAAAGATGAGAAAATTATGAAAGAGCTAGAGAGATATATTTATTGGATTATGAATGTGAGAATTTGTCTTAGAAGGGCACATAACCAAACTTGGCGTTGTAAAAGGATAAGTTACCAAATTTTAGTTTCTCCATTCCCCTCCCCCTCTTTAAGTGTGTAATTAAAAATTGCATGCTTAAAGGAAAAACATACTTGAGTGTGCACATACACTTTGTCTTCACTCAAAAATTGTTCTTTAATGTGTTGGTGTTGGCATGCTCCATATTGAAACCTACAACATAGAGTATGGTAAATGTATATGATAGAAACTAAATTGTAATTCAAAGTATAGATAATTCTTGTAACTTTGAGCTTGCATAAAGTAAAGGATATACAAAATATGGAAGTAACACACTTGTTCGTTCTTCAAATGGAGGAGTTATCATCCTTGTTTTACTATGGATATTTGGAATTATTATTAAGATGTTGGAGTATTGGGGATGATTAGTCCCCAATTGAGTTGAAGAAGAAACTAGAGTATTGGGCACGTGTAACCCAACACCAAAGAAGAGAGAGAGGGATCAAAGTACCCATTTTGAAACTTGTAAGAGAAGAGGAAGGATAGCCTACCACGAGAACTTAGTTGTTTGATACATTCCTTTTTATAAAATTTTGATAGAATAAGAAGGATAACCTATAAATAAATTAGCCACTGTGATACCTTCCACAACCCTATAGACCACACCACTATAGATAGATCTAGGTTCAAATTTGTACCTATTGTAATTGCTAAGTAAGATAAAGCCACCAAAAATAAATGGATATACCATTCCCCATAATGTGGTGTCTTGAGTTGAAACTAAGTGTATATGTTCTAGAATGTCAAGGGGAGAAAGAGGCCCATGCCCCTAAAACCTTGGGGTAAGTACACCAAAATGGTAGGCCAAAACGTGGAAAAAACTCAAAATTAGCTAAAATGTGTACGTGTTTTTAAATAATGTGTACGTGTTATTATTTTTCAGTTTGGTAATTTACAAACCTAAAACACATACGTGTTATAACGTGTACGTGTTTTTAGTGTTATGAATTTTGGAAGGGGAAGGGGAAGGGGGCATATTTACTAAAATAAATGTTAAGTATAAGAAATTAGGGTCACTCTTTGCACCTAATGGAACTAGTCCCATAGCTCAATGAGTTATAATCTAGAAGATAGTTTTTCAAAATCTAAATTGGTGATACTTACTCTTTTTTAGGATTTAGAAATAAGGACCTAAATCTTTCAAGGCAAAAATATTATACTTGGTCTTTGTTTTGGGAAAACATATAGTCGTTTTGTAGGTTTTTAACCTTTTGGATTGGTTTCTAACATTTATAGGAGTTTTGGATGTGTCAAAATTAAATTTTACAAACTACACAACACCCAAAGATAATGACACTTGCTTGAGTATATGGACTCATGATTTTCCCCATGAGTATGGAGTTGAAGCCTTAATTTCATCTTGGAAGAAGGATAGAATCATATTAGGGATGAGTACATACTTTAAAAGCACGAAACTATGCAATCAACTATATAAATAGGTCTAATAGGTGAAGTGGATCTTAGTTATCTCACCACACTAATCCATGCATTCATCTTGGGAGGGATCCATAGATATTTTCCATATGAGATGAGATATTGATGATGAATAAACATACTCAAACCCAAAAAATGACACTCTTTCTCGAGAGATATTTAAGGTAAATAGAATATAGGGATCCCACACCATATCTATATACATGGGTGTTTACGTCTATATCTATATTGAGGATAGGGTGGGAATAATGAGTAAATATATGGGTGCATACATTTGGGCTAAACACTAGATAGAGAGAGAAGGGTGTGGTAGTTCAAACTGACTATATAAAATTCATAACCACCCTTCCTCAATTATTTCAATGGATCATAGGTATGTTAGGGATATCAAGTTGATGAATCATAAGAGATTTTATCAATGGAGTTGTTTTGCACCACATGAGGAGGAAGGGATGAACACAAGTGCTTATATCAATTGGTCCACTATACTTATCCATATAGAGATAGGGGCCCTACCACTTCTCAAATTAGTACCAAGTTTTAAATTTGGTCCACAATACAATCTAGTGACCACAAATCAACTCTATGATGTTTATCTCGCTTCTTACTAAAATGAGATCGTCGCTCACTTTATAGATAGAGGATTGGTCCTGAATGGGATTAATCTCCTATGGTCAAAATGAGGTGATTTCAATGTGCATCCTCCTTGAGGTGTGATCACACTACTAGGTGTTGAATGAGTGTTCAAGAATAATACCAAGTGAATGAAATCAAGTGAAGTGAGATGATTTCTCATTCTTGGAAATAAGGTACTCCATATGCAGATCATCCCTCACCTTTCCTGGCTCTAAAATCCTTCATTCATGGAATCAACTTCATGATTCTCACACATTTATTTTCTCATGTCTTTCATGGAGATATATGATTCCTTAATACTTCACACATGATGATCTTGGAGACCGAGTGGCATGAATAACTCATTTTGGCTTGTTCCTTGAGAGATTTGGGTTCAATGATAGGTCATGATATGATGATCATCAAGTCACTCCTTGAGCTTAAAATTTCACCTTTTAACATGATTAATCCTTCATAAGTAACTTTCTTGGCCAAGATGCACTTGGGTGGAAGCATTCTTATGGTACTGGACACCTTTTTGCTCAAGTCACTCCTAATGGAAATGGGTTTCCTCCTCCAAATAGGGGGATGAATCCTTGAATGAAAATTGAGGATTATTTACATGTTATTGACCTCCATACTTCACTAAAACACTGCAAATCACATTTTATGATCAATGAAACTATTCTAAAATCTAATTCTACCTACAATTAAAAATTTAGGTCCTATTTCATTTTAAAATGAAGGGGAAGGCTGAAAAGTTTGGAAGTACCTCAATATGTATTTGAGCCTTGAATCAATGTTGATTATTCCACCTTGTATAGTATTCTAATATCTTTCCAATGCATATTTTTTTGCATCCTAACTATTTCCATAACTCTAGAAATAATCCGAGAAAAGTCAACTTTCACCGTTTTAGCTTTCAATCACTTCGCACCTGAAAACTTGGTCTTAAATAGATTGCATATTAATGAGATCTTCTTTCATAAACTTTCCTAAATTTCCTTAGACATATTTAATTATATCCAACATCATCCTCAAATTCTTTATATTTTCATTGAACACCTCACGAGGTGTTAATTAGCTCTGAGAATGGCCAAAAATGGTATTTTAGGCCTATAGGGGAAGTAATCTCTCATCAAACTAAATGAGTTATTCAATCACCTTGAGACACTCCTCCCTACACATTGAAGCACACCAAATGATATTCTTATGAATTTCCTCTAAGATGGGGTAAATGTTGAAATAAGGGCAGGTTGTAACAAGAGGAAGGATGCACCATTATTGAGAAGCCCAATTTTTAATTAAGGGCTTAGTTTTCATGCTTCAAAATTTTTAATTTATGTGCTAGTTATTTTAGCCATTCTGGAGCTAATCAAACACCCTTTGGGAGAGTTTAAGAAATATATTAATCATCCATAGATGATGTAGGGAATATTTGAAGTGTTGGAGGTAATTTAGGAAGATTTAGGAAAGGTTTTCTCATCTAAGTTTTATAGTTTTCTAAGTATATTCTTAAATTATTAGGTTTGAGTTTTGAGTGCAATTTTCCTTTATTTAATTTATTTATATCATTAATAATGCTATTAATCTAGGTTAGTGGTGGCAATGAAAAATCTTCCACCTTTATGTGGTTTGTGAAAAGAAGCTTTAATATCTTCTACAAAATAATCCTCTAAGTCCTCTAGTTTAAGACCTTTGGTTTTAATACATTTGTTTAAGACTTTATTTTTAATTAATTCCACTTTCTTTCCTTTATTTATTTGTACTTACTCTCAAGGTTCATATACGATTCATCACTAAAAGGGGTGAACTTCGTATCTTAAGAGGACAAAGAGTAAAAAAACTATCAAATTTTGATAAGAGAGTTCTCACAATCCATGAAACCTAAAAATGTCTCATTCAAACCTAAAACTTGGCATTGGGTCAATATAGAAAAGCCTCTCCCAATTTTCCTATGGTGGAAGAAACCACAACATTGCAAAAACATATCAGTTTACTTTAGTGTTTGGGTGTCAAGGCTAATTTTTGTAATTCTCGTATGAGTTTTAAAATATCCTTAGACATGCTTACATGGCATGTCATCGAGATATTCTAAATTTTCACGCATCCAATTCAAAATACAATTATTTGGTCATTCAAAGGTGCATAAGTATCACGGAAAAGGTTTGCGAGAATATTTTCTTTTATAAACACATCTAACCTTATCATGATCCTCTTTTCCTACTTCTATACATCATGCCACCTACTCATTTCCCCTATGTTGAATAAGTACAAATGTATTAATGACATATTCTTTGATTTACCTACAAACGTCAATACAAATCCATTTAAGTATAGGAATTACATAATTCATGTTTAAAAAAAACATAGAAGTAATATAATATTATACTCACTCAATCTTATTCCCTTGTCTTTTCCTTGTAATGTTTCCTCCAACTATGCACCATCATGATAATCATCCCATTTGTAAGGTATGTTAAGGAATACCTTTTAAAATATTCATTACATAGAAGAAAGTTTATTGAATGAGTATGTGCATGGAAATGGGGGACCAAAAAGGAGGTCAAAACAACCACTTTTTCTTGAAATCAATAAAAGTTCAACTTGAACTAGAATTTGGCATGCCTATGCCCAAAATTTGACAATTTGATCAAAATAAAAAGTGTAGTGCTCATAATATATTTTATAAACTACAAATATTTGTGTTAAATGGTAGAGATGAAGTTGGTCAAATGTGGTGTACACATATTTGTCTTCATTTTGTATACCACTATTTTTCAATGAGTATATTATTTTATTTTACTAATTTTCAAAGCGCAGACACATCCCAAAAATGAAATAATAATGTGTATGCCCATAATTTTGAGAAAAATAATAAAAATAAATTCATTTTTTGAATGTTTATAGGATGGAGCGTAGATCGGGGTGATGCGATTTTACTGAAATTTGGATGAGTGGATCAAAATTACATAGGAAACAAAATACACATGTTTTGGTGAAAAATGAAGACACTATAAAAATAAATTAAGGATCAAAACCTTAAACTACTCAAATTTTAGAAATAAATATGTCGACAAAATATAATATAGAGATTGACATCATAGTCATGTTTTTTGGAATATCATCTTAAAACATGTGATAAAATGGGGCATACCCTCGTGATTATTAAGTTTTTTAGAAACACATATTCAATCATGTAATAGACAATCCAACCTCTATGATCAAATATCCAAGCCAAAGGGTGGGTGGTTTCCAAGCCAAAGGAAAAAAAAACCTTACTCACATTATTTTCTCAATGGAAAGCATTTTTACATAGAAAGATGCACTCATGTTATAATGCACTCGTGTTATGGATCAAATCACATTATAGCATGCGATTGAGCCATAACATGAGCATGTTACATTCAAAATTCTTATCAAACATATTTTTGCCATTTTTTGGTCCCCTATTTGATGTGCATTCCTTAATAGTATAACCTCTGTTGATGAAACCCTCTATAAATGTTAAATTTTGGATAAACCCCTTCAATGTATTCATGTATATATTAGTCCAAAACTTCCATCGAGTGTTGACAACACCTACCATCTCAATATCATTGAATAAGTGAACTAGTAGATGAACTTGGGAATCAAAAAAATGAAGTTGAAAATTCCTTAAATTAAAAAATACAAAAAAATCTCTAAAATCTCATTTCTCATCTCCTCTATCTTAGACATGTATATCCTTTTTCAACAATAATCTAAAGAAGTTTTAAAAGTCTCAAAATGATCTTTCTAAGATCCATGGAAGTACATTCTCTCCTCTTAAACCAAGATGAATCGTGTGTGTTGTGGTGTCAAAAACATTTACTAGAAAGTGTTCCTGAAAACACATATATTACATATATGAAAAGTAATTTATATTCCTTATAATTATTTTCATCATACCTTCAAAATTTTATGTCATTCACGCATTTTCAAGCCTCTAATATGTCCATCAACAATGAACACTCTCTTGAGGGATGACCCATTTGTGAATTTTGCAAACATGGGGTTTATTTAGAATCCACATAGCCTTTTCATACGCTCTCCATTATTCTTGGGAATAGTTTTTTTCTTCATTTCACAAACTTTACAATATTTTTCGTGATTATAATTTATCTGTCTTTATTCTGATATGAAAGCAGATTGAAATAATACTATTCTTGAATATATGCATCAAGTCAACAAGATGGCCTATTTAATAAATCTTTTTAGTTTAGAAGGTTGTATAATATAGATAATATTTTCATTCCCTTAAGCATTACATCTACATGTGTCTAGATCAACTACACCAAATTCATTTTCCCACCAAAATCTCACCATATTTCTAGTCACAACTTTTTTTTTTCTACATCACAAAGTTTTTTTATAAAACTTCAACCGATCTTTAGGAGACATTGAATTCAGATCGTTCTCTCATTTGCACATGAGCATTAAATTTTGATGCTTTTTAGTGCTTTATGATATTCATGCATCCATCCATAAAAATATTTTTTTTCTTCATAAACATGATTTCTAAAATCAAGGAGTACTCCCGAATATAGTTCATCCCCACACTTGGGCATGTACTTTTTCCCTTTCTGAGTAGTCAAATTTGATCAAATCGATAGTCCTAGATAATCATTCCATAAAATTTGAATGTTTTTAAGTAAATTGGTTTTGAAATATCATACATATATATACCATTCCACAAGTATATAACTCATCTATAAGAGGTTAAAGGTAAACATCCATGTTTTTGTTTGATTATTTTCAAGAACAAAGAGGTAAAATAGATGTTTCTTAAATTTGTAACATAATCTATGGGGGAATGTTATAATTTATTAAGTACAACATACCAAACTGAATATTTTGTTAACATCTTGAAATATGGATTAACCACATCCATTCATGAGAACTATCTTGACACTCCTTGTATTGATTTTAAACTTTGTAGGCCAATTATACTCAATTGGTTGTGTTTCATATCCTACCTATCACTTGGTACATGCATCACCCCATCATTTACTTTTTTTATTGAATTTCATTTCATTAACTTTGCAAGTGACTTCAACGATAAAGACATTGTACTTGCACTAATCAAAGTGAAATGCCACAAAACATCCCTTGAAACTTTATATCCACTACAATGACATATGAAATGATGTCCCTTACACTTAGGATTTGGACAAACTATAACATATGCTTACCTCTTTCCTAAATAGTACACACAACCATTACCATGAGCATTGTATTTTCATTGACATTCCAAAAAATGATGATATTTTTTTCTTCCATATATGATGATGGAATTGTGTTTTCTTCACGTAAAATGACATTTTTAGTAACTTGCACATGTATAAGAATTTTTAGCAACCTACATTTTTTAATAATTACTACATATATTAAAAATAAAGTTTAATGTGCTAAAATCATTATTTTACAAAGAAATAATGTTTTTACTTTATAATAATGTTGTTGTTACACTAATGTTTGACCATCTAAATTTGACCTTAAGTTCATCAATACTAGTATGACATTCAACATCGTTATTTCAGCTCTCCCAATTTCAAATAATGGAGTCTCTACTAGTTTATTTATAAAATCAATGTCTTCTATATAAGCATTTAACTTTTCACCACCTCTAAGAGGATCGTCATGGTCATGAATTTCAACATTTTCATTCATTGGATTAATACCACCATTGAGCGTTGTCATTATGAACTATTCTATCTTCCACAATATAATCATGGTCATAAATATGAGCAAGAACGAGGAGAATATAAATGAATTATCATATATCGAAACCCCCATCTTGTATGTGCACTTCATTTTGATTAAATATCTTGCACTACTTTCAAGTTAAGTGTATTATAACTACCTTCCAGCATTGATTTTAATCTCCATTTGACACAGACTTTTAGGATCTCAAGAAAACTTTCTTTCAAAATTTATTTATCTCGATGACTCATATTCCTAGGGTGCATGGCAGGATGATTAGTGTAAAATTAGTTATATATTTTCACCGCATGGAGTGATTGATCCATCTTATGTGGTGTTTTATGAATGGGGGAGTGATTTTCTATCTACAAATTTGAATTTTTAAATTAAAATATAAATAAATACTCAAGATAAATGTTCATCACATTAGCAACACAAACTACAAAAATCCTTTAAAAAATTTCCAACATTGTAAATGAAAAAAATGTTAGATAATTTTGTAAATATTGATTACAAATTTGTTTTTTTAATTTTGAAGTCTACAACTCCCTATACTAAACATGTCACAATTACAATATTTCATAAAATAATTTCCTTTTTCAAACCCTCTTTCTATGTTAACACTTTCATAACTATCTTTGGAGCGAAAAGGCAGCTTATAGTTATAAGATTATAAAAATAATTACTCCTCTTCTCTAATATCTCTAATCGCCTCCATGATTATTTAATGAGAGCAATTTATTAGTCATGTTGGTAAGTGCATCAGAGTTAATGGGGGCCCAAAAGGGTCTTAAGTGGGCATATTTTTCCGAAAAATAAAAACTTCAACTTATATGAGTTTTTAGAAATAGTTCACTCAAAATTGGAAGATGTTGTATAAACATGAATCGAGAATTTTGAGTCTAGTTTCTAAGCTACTAAATTTTATTGAAAATGGATAAGTTTAAGTGGGTCAAATAACTAAAATATACAAAGGTGCTCTATTTTGTTATAAAACATAACAAAGTGACTTTAAGTACGCCCCCACCATTTTTGAGCACATATATTAGTTTTAAAAACCCTTTGGTAGAAAGATAAATAGGAGCATTTAGTTTGTGCTAGAATTTTTAAAGCTTTAGCAAGTATTTATTTTTAATGACTTTTTTAGTACATAAATTTTATGTTTTGAAAAATAACAGAGCTTCGATTGTGTCTCCCCTAATTACCTCAAAAATATCGAAAATTAGAAATTTTTTTGAATATGTATAGAATTAGGCCTAGTTTGTG